>VWZK01018168.1:0-133589 GCA_013396935.1 Baryphthengus martii
TCAGTACTGGGGCCAGTTCTGTTTAATACTGGTATCAGTGATCTGGAGGAGGGGATTGAGGGCACCCTGAATAAGTTTGCAGCCAACACCAAGTTGGACAGCTGTGTTGATCAGGGTAGGAAGGCTCCCCGGAGGGGTCTGGACAGGCTGGATCAGTGGACCGAGGCCAATGGCATGAGCTTCAACAAGGCCAAGTGCTAGGTCCTACACCTGGGTCACAACAACACCCTGCAATGCTACAGGCCTGCGGAAGAGCGGCTGGAAAGCTGCCTGGTGGAAAAGGACCTGTGGGTGTTGGTTGACAGCCGGCTGAATATGAGCCAGTGTGTGCCCAAAGGATGTTTAGATCGGATATTAGAAAAAAATTCTTCATCAAAAGGGTTATCAAGCACAGGAACAGGCTGCCCAGGGAAGTGATAGAGTCACCCATCGCTGAAGGTTTTTAAAAGTCATATAGCTGTTGTGCTTGGGGACATTGTTTAGCAGTGACCTGGCAGTGCTGGCTTCACAGTCGGACTTGATGATTTCAAAGATCTCTTCCAATCAAAATGATTCTGTGATTCTAATGGTTCGTGGCTGTTTGCTCTCGAGCTCTGTGTGCCCAGGAAGAGGAGAACCACCTGGTACCACAGAAACAAGAAACTCCATAAATGGAGTCCTCAGCACAAGAAAGACATGGACCTGTTGGAGTGTGTCTGGAAGAGAGCCACAAAAATGATCAGAGGACTGGAGTACCTCTCCTATGAAAAAAGGCTGAGAGAGCTGGGGTTGNTCCTATGAAAAAAGTCTGAGAGAGCTGGGGTTGTTCAGCCTGGAGAAGAGAAGGCTCCAGGGACACCTTATTGCAGCATTCCAGTTCTTAAAGGGGGCCGATAAGAAAGATGGAGACAGTCTTTTTAGCAGGGCCTGTTGTGACAGGACAAGGGGTGATGGTTTTAAACTAAAAGAGAGGACATGTAGACCAGATATAAGGAAGAAACATTTTACAGTGAAGGTGGTGAAACACTGGCACAGGTTGCCCGAAAGGGTGGTAGATGTCCCATCCCTGGAAACATTCAAGGTCAGGTTGGATGGGGCTCTGAGCAACTTGATCTAGTTGAAGATGTCCCCTGTGTTTCCCACTGAGGAAATCTTAATTTCACCACACAGAGCCAGGGCAAGTCCTGGAAGGTCATGTGGAAGGTCTGGCCACTTGCCCTCAAGAAGAAGTGAATTAGAAGTAGCGGGGGGTACGAGGGAGAGCTGATAAGATGGTCAGGAGAACGAGGGTGTTCAGCAGGCTGAAAATCAGAAGGAGATATGTAACCTCTGAGGTGCTGGAAGAGCCTTCAAAGTGAGAGAACTGAGGAAAGTCGTAACAAGGTTAGGGTAGTAGCATGGTTTATAGTTTATAAAAGGATTTTTTTTGACATGGTCATCTGGCACAGTCAGGTTTCCTGGGAATACTGTGTTTGGCCAGCACAATGTGCTGTGTATGAGGCTTGGCTGCAGTTCACAGTAATTGTCCCTTTATCAGAGATAAATCCAGACCCTTCAAGAATCCCATTTTGTGGGGATTTAGATCTATGTCTTTAGGAAAAAAAGTACAATTACGTGGAAAATTATGTACACCCAAAGTATTTTTATGAAAGGGGATCAAATGTTAAGAGGAAATACTCCGGGGCAGATCTCTCAGAGCTGCAGGGCTGTGATTTAGCAATTCCCTCAGTTACTTAGGTGATACTCTCTTGTGGAGAAGGTGTGGTTGAGCCTATTTGTCTGCAGTTAGCTGGAAACTTTCTGCCTCAGCACAGAAAGAACTTTTCCATTTTCATAAATGAAAATAAGCACTACAGTAAATGAAAATGAAGGTTATTCATAGAGTAACTTTTCTTGTAACAGATGAATGTGAAACTCATTCTTAAAGAATGTTTTAGTCAAAAAGAAAATTAGAAAGCCCACCTGGCATTTGCTGAGATCCAACATGTCGTTCAGTCAAATGAGACCTCGAACATCACAGGTGAGAGTTTTTATACCTTTCTAGAAAGATTTTTTTAGGTTTCACAAATAAAGACTAAAAATATTGTAAGAAGTGATACTGCACCATTTCTGGGAGACCTGAGAGGGGAAAAAAAATGTGCTTTTAACAGTTTATATATAGAAAGTTTTCTTTTCTAGTTTATATTTAGTAAGTCAACAATTGCAGAAATATTTACTATAGCTTATTTGCATAGCTTCTGATTATAGGGAAGTGTATTGTCCTTGTTAATAACATCTGATTTTCGCTAAAGATATCAAGACCTAGACATTAACAGTCCCATAACTACCACAGGTTTGAACACAAATCTAAGTGAACCTTGCTCTGAGCAGGCTTAATTATTCTTTTTTGCAGACATTATCAGGAGCATTTCTGTGCTTCCTAGATAGCTGATATTATTAACAACTGTCAGAAATATGATGATTTTTTTTTCATGCTGGCGAGATCGAGTTGTGGTGCTGCTTGGATCAAGCTTTCAGGGCTTTGCATTTTTTATGAGATGAACAAAGGTAGGATTTCAGTTGAAGTATTCTTGTAACCATGACACGCTCCAGAGTATCAGCTGGTTTTGGTCAGCGCTGTCCATTGCTGTCACAGTGACATACGGCAGTAGCACAGGCTCTTTTCTTTCATTTGCATTGTTGAGCTTGTTCTGCTGTGACTTATTTTGATGCTGTCAGCTGGTATTCAATCAGAAATTGCTCTGCTCGTGGCTGTTCTCACCGTCACTGCCAGGTAGAGCCTCACTCTTCTAGTCCATTTGCAAACGTCAAAGAAACCATTCCTGCCTTCAGAAATTGGGAGTTCACCTAAGCAAAACAAAGGGTTATGATATATCTACAGTTATGAACATATTTTCTTTGTTTAGTTGGTGGAGCTTCATGTTTTTTATGTCCCAGAAGAACTGTGGAACTTCAAGCTGAATACAGTTCCTGTAGCTCTTACGAGCAAATTCATCTCAGCCGGTTTTATAAGGTGAGTATAATCTTAGACTTCACATATATGGTAGGTCCTTTACGTTGTCCTTCAGTCATTTAGTCCAGCTGTTGCTCTACAGAGCATAGTTATATCTAGCAGAAGAGACCTGTTCTCCAGTAGCTTCTGGAGGGTAAGTGGTGCCCATGACTGATGTTATGTTTATTTGGACTGTGTCAGGCTTAGCTCCATTGCAGCCCTTGGTGTTGATCATGGAAACGCACTTCCAGAGCAGTGCTGTTATTTCTGCAGACAATTTATGTTGTAAAATCACAGTCTTCTATTCTTTCTGTCTCCTTCAGCCTGAATTCTTTTTGGCAATGGGCTAGCTTCAAGACAGAGTGGCTTGGTGAAGATGGTGTAGCTGGGCAATTCCCAGGAACAGGGATGTGACAATCTGAGCTCGCTCAGTCCAAAGAAAGGGCTTAAGTCATGTTCCTCAAGGGGAAGCATTACAGCCCACCAGTGTATCTTCCTTCTTCAGTAGTACTTCTGAAAGGTTGTGCACTACACCACGTGCTATCTGTGCTCTCAGTGTAGCTGTTCAGAGGACTTAGTGACAGGATACCCTGGTTCTCAGTCCTAGGCCCAAGTCTGGCACAGAAAGGTGCAGTTTCAATCTTTCATAACTTTCAAAGTTTGTTTTATAGCCCTAAACACTAAAGTTCTAAGATCTGTGTGTATCTAGTGTGGTAAGACACTGCAGAAAAATCAAATAATGTAAAGATATATATTGAAATGGAGCTTTTACGTGCACTATGTCTGCTTCTTTGCAAAACCTGTCAGTTTAGCTTAAACTGCAGGGAATACAGGTATTTAATTTAAATTTAGACTTGTATTATCCACTAAAGACGATATATTGTGTAGCTGAAAAGATTGACAGCAGTCACAGATGAGCAAGTAGGGCAGAATGTATTATTCATTCTTGCAGCTCCTTTTGTTGAAAGGCTGCTCAAAACAGAGAAGTGCATGCGTGTGCCCGTTTTGTTTGCTGTTCTGGTCTCCAGCAGAGGTGCACAATACACATCAAATCATTTCATGCCATTGGACATCTGTCACTGCCCTCTGTTCTCTAGTGTAAATCTAGTTCAGTAAGGCTCAGTTCTGAGGCATCAGCTGAAATTAGGATTCTCACTGATTTCTGTGGGTTTATATCTGCCTGGGTATTTGTTGCTTTCTAATGAGTCTTAAATAATTGCTAATTAATTATTCTATGGGTTGCTGCAGTACGTTAGCAGTAGCAATAGCTAGAACCTGACCAGTGTATCACTGTCTTTAAAATAATAACAACAACAAAAAAAAAATTAAAACTTCTCACGTTATAATCCTGGAGAGGGAACAGCAGCCTTGCTGGTACTAATGCTATTTGGACAATGTTGATAGCAGTCAGCTTGCAAATCCTGGTACTGCATCAGCTCAGCAAAGGATTCCTAGGTAAGTACAGGCCACTTCCATTAATTGTGAAATTAGAGGAAAATATTAAGTGTATAATTGTCTGTGGCCCTGAGTTCTTGTTCCCATGAACTTGATTTCTCAGCCTCTGTGATCTTTTATTTATTCCTCATTCCTCACCACAGAAGCCATACTTTTGTTATTTGTAGATGGCTGCAATGAACTCTAGTTTGCATTATTTTTAAAGGAACGCCCTGAAACAAATGACTCAGATGCGACTAGTCCTCTGTTAGCCAGTGGCAGCAAGTAAGGAATATATTATTATATGTTCCTAGCAACTGCCCTGCCAAATTATTTTCAGATAGAAAAATTTCTGTCCTGTATCTCAGGTTCCACATATCGCATGATACATTTTAGTTACTTAGATGTTTTCCCTGCTGTTTATAAATGCCTTAAGTTTAGATTTCCTTGCTGGTATGGACGGGCATTATCAGTGAAGGATGTATAGTGTTAGAGTTGTCTCTGAGAGAGCTTGCATTTATTTGGTTTCAGAAGACCATTCAGGGGGCATATCTTCTCTGAGACACCAGCTTGAAGAAATGATAGTGAATGAGAGATGTTTGAATTACAGATATCTCTGTTCTCACATAAGACCGTGGAAGGATGTGTTTTGAATTATGCATCCATTTTTCATGTTTCTTCATACATTTGAATAAATTACATCAGGGATATCTGCAGCACATGTGGACAAACGTGGCTGAGGAAGAAATAAACAGGAGCTAAATGTACAGGGACCAAGCAACGTGGCCTAGATGTGCCCGCTCTGCAGCCTTTGGTCTCCTCTGAAGCATGCCTGTGCTCCAAGGGGGAATTATGATCTTGAGAAGGCTTCTCTAAGTCCAGGATATTTGAAATAATGCAAGGGAAGCATTGTAGCCCACTGAAGTACTGTGTTAATGAGGTGAAACGCAGGGTATTTTTACATACCCAGGGTGTGAAACGAAGGTGTATAGGGATGTTGGAAAGTGCAGACAAAAAAAACCTGACAGGTTAATATTGAAGACCTGTCCAGATTGAAGGGATGGCACATTCCTATATCTGTACTGTTTACTGAGAATGGCTATGTCTGTGCATTGCTTGAGGAGTGATTGCTGCCTGGGCCAAAATCTAGGAATTATACTGACACTTAATCAACATGGGTGATTAACAGCCTCAGGCCTGAATTTGTTACCTGCTTTATTTTATATGGCAGCATAGGAGCAATTAGGGTTCCCGATGTTATGCTGCAGAGCTTTTGTCTGCCACTCGCACATTTAGTTTAATTCTGTGGAGATGTTATTTATTCTATAATAATTTTTATACGGAGCTCGTTACTTTAGTATTTGCATGGTTTCCAGTGGTCCATTAAATGATGCAATTCATATTTACATCAGCTCTCTCTCATCCTTGAACTATGGTGGAAATGTTCACACTGCAGTATTTGGGTTTGATTTAAAATACTTTTGCATGTACATATGCACATACCCAACTGTAAATTTGTGTTGGAGAACAAAATCAAGGGAATGTACTTGCTACTTAAAGTGGACAGTAATGATGTCTCCTCTAGCCCTTAGTGCTTGAAGGAGTGTGCTCTACAGTCCTGGACCCACCCCATGAAGCTTTGTCACCTATATGAAAATGCATGACTGTAGTTTCTAATGTTTTTGTTACTCATCTGCAGATGAGAAGGAGCTTTCTGAAGGAGTTGCTTCCAAATTTCAGCTACTTTCATATTCTTCCTTTGCATGGGGTTCCTAAAATACGAGTATTTCTAGTTAATGTTATGACAGCCCTTGTAATACAGTCTACCATAACATGATACGATGTTCTGACTTCACCACACTAGGATTCTCTGTCCTATATATAATTAGGTTCCATTCTAGGGCATAGTTCCCATTTTTGGTCATTCTGTCCATGCAAGCCAGCATCTATATAGCATTATCTTCCCCCTCTTACTAACTAGCCATCGTTATTTGATCTTACAGATGTATTAATGAATAACAACATTCTAGGGTGTCTCCTCACATCACGTTAAGAGTGCTGCGGGAGAAGCTTGGAGAGTACCTGAGTGGAGTTGCAGTTGCAGATAAATTCAAATTTTTAAAATGCGTTGGGAAAAAACTAGCAGTGGTAAGCTTTTGTTTTCTTTTTTGCTTTAGTGCTCTTCTGCTTTATAATGTAAGCCACAGATTTTGTTCCTGCAGATTAGATAATATCAGAAGAAAACAGTGATAACTTTAGGAGCACTGATAGCATTTCTTTCTAAGCATGGTAGAGCATAAGCTCTTGTCAGAGCACATCTGCTTCTACAAATACAAAGGCATGGATGGACAGCTATGTTAGAAATATCCTTTAAAACATCAGATGTAATTAGCTGCCATCTAGTGAAAAGATATTAGTTTTGATAAGACAATGGATTAAATATGACTAATCTAGTTGCATTAAAAAAAATAATTAAAAAATCCCCCTAAGGTGGTTATTACCAGTACGTGATTGGGAATATGGCAGTTGTAGAATTTGCAGTGGAAGCTGAGTAAGTCAGAGTTCCTCTAATGGTTCCCACTGTGACCTGACCAAAAGCCTTTAAAAGATCAGTCTCTGAACAAAAACTTCTCAAGATCTACTTTTGTCTTCCACTAATTAGTCCAGTAATACAGCCTGAAATGTATATAATCAAAACCCTACATCTCTGAATCATAGCAGTTCCTCAAATTGATTCTCTATATGTCTTGGAAAAATATAGCTAAACATTAAATAAACTTGAAAATTAGTCCAGCTGAAAGTTTGTTCTTGTAATACGCAAAGACTTAAGTGATGTACATAAGTATAGAATACTTTTTTTCTCCTCTCATTTCAGCTGTTTCTCAAGGATTTGGAACTTTTTTACAAGCTGGAAACTTTCTGCTGTTCTTTATTTAAGTTTTAGATGAGTTATCACTAAAATTACTCACACAGAAGACTAGGATAAATACGAAATAATATAAAAAAAACAGGCAGAAAGGCATAAAGAGAAACTTAAAGACTGTGATACAATCTAAATGTGCCTTTTTCTTCAAAGAATTCAGGTCTCTTTCACTAGATGATAATAAGTAAGATAGTATCTTTTCTTCCTCATTGATAGTTCTGAGATAAATGAATACACTTTCCAGCTTCCTTTAGAATGTCAGAAAATTAATAAAATATTTTAATAGAGTATTAAAGGTATTGGTAGATACAAGTGAAGATTTTTAGTGGCAAATTAAAGATATAACTTTAATTGGGGTATTTACTGTTGCTGCACTGTTTAACTTTATAACAAAGTGTAAAGCAATAAACCAACTAACTGGTTTATTTGTTGTTTAGGGTCATGGTAACCTCATTGAATTACATCTCCATGATCAAATATTTGTTGAGTGGTTTGTTTTTTTCTTTCTCTCCAGTCTGCTGTTTCACAACAGCAGCAATGTAAGCAGTACCGAGAGCTGTACCCTACTTGCAAGTAAGGGTCTTTAAATGAAAACTAAACATAAACCACAATTGTGTTCATTTGCTCCTCCTTTTCTTGCACATAGCCCGTGTCTCTAACAGTGATTCAATGACATTTCCTGGCCATTACTGAGAATAGAATTTGGCCCCATGTTTAGTTCAGTTTCATTGTTAAAATGTAAGCTCAGATTTTTTGTTTATTTTTTTTATTTTCTTTTTATTTTTCTGTTGGAGTACATCTTTCAAATATACGTTGGTTATCTTAGACATTATTTTCAAGATGACTGTTGAAATCTGAAAGTGTGTATCACACAAAGAATATCAAGACAAACAATAAATACAAGAAGACATGGGCAAGTAAGAGGTTTTTTTAATATATATACATTATATGTTTTGCAGTATTATATTAGGTGAATAGAGAAAATTATGTGAGACAGCATTTCAATTCAGATTCAGCTTGAAGAAATGTTTGACAAATAAAGTTGAAGACTTTCTTCTGCTGTGACTGCTGACTGAAGTCCTTTGAACTTTAAGAGAAAATGTAAACGATAAAAAAAAATTATTCAGTACATCTATGTACTCTTGTGGATCTGATGAGATTTTGAAAAATAGACAAAATTTCAGTACCATGTCAGAAAACAGGTATTAGTTTATGTTCCTTCTTCCCTATAAGGCCATTACAGAAGATAGTGCTGGTTATGAAAAACTGTACTATCTAAAGGTGATGATAAAATACACAAATTAAGTGACATGCAACATTATTGATTAAAAAAAATTATATTATTGGTTATGCTTCCATTCTTTATCTTCCAAGGTGAAAGCAAAGCAAGAAACAGAACTGGAACTGAAGTTATTTGCTCCTCCTTATGTATGTATTGAATGGCTTTTACGGTTCCATTTTCAGAAAATTCTTGCATTGTACATTTCCTCTTTTGACCTGTCTGATGAATATACTGCATATTTCAGGCACTTTATCCTGAATTATATTTATTACCTGAAGTGGAATACTTTGAAGATGTTTATCCATTATCATCATCTACCCAACAAAGACATCACTTTAATGAAGAAGACAATAGGTTTGGTCTTGGATCGAGATTATCCAGTCTTCCCCAGACAAAAACTGAAAAAAGCAAACAACTTGTAGAAAGCATACAAAGCAGTCATCAGCTAGAAAATCAGAAAGTGCTCAGTCCTGTGGAATGGGGTGAGAAAGAACCTGTTCCAGTTTTGCACACAAAACCTAAGCAAGACCATAATGACAGGATTCTAGAAAAACAGATAGAGCCTAGAGAAAAAGGTAAGTTCGACCAATGTAGTGAAAGAGGAAGATGAAGGAGGAGAAGAATAAATATGATGGTTAACATTTACAACAAAATAATATTTCTATATTCTAATATCCATTATTATGCAGATCAAAGTGGATCCAATGGATCTTTCTTGACACCAAGTCATTCACATCCTGCAGACTGGGAGTCTGGAAAGAGTGATGTGGTATTACAGAGTTCTCAGCAAAATCATCTCAGCCAAGATCAAAAAGAGCATAACACTTGTACGTGGAATGACAAAGCCAAAGGAACTGCTTTGACTGTTCTCGTAAACGACAGTGATGAACAAGGCCAGAATAAGCAAACACCCCAAAATCACATTAAATTTCAAAAGGGTACAACTGTTCATTGTTATCTTTTTGCCAAAGTGTGTGTTTTAGAAAGTTGGTAAAGCTAAGTTTTAAGAAATCTATAGTTAAAACCTGAGTTGTAATACTGCTATCAGAACAGTATTCTAACTTTTAAAATAATGATAGTATCTTTCAAAGAGTGGTAGCTTTACTTTGGATGAGTCCTTCTTTATCACTGTGTGCTGATAGAGTACTGAATTTCTTATAGAGGTTGGAAAGTCCAGGCATTGACAGTTTTGACAGCTTGGATTTCGTGAGTGTAATCTATGTATTTTGATCATCGTTATCCTATCACAGAACTAACAAACATGGAAAATAATGACCACCAAAAAGATACCAAACTAAGAAGAGACAGAACACTGGATGCTGGAATTCTTAAAATAATGAAAGACCAATCCAAAGAATATGTACACAAAACCCAAAGGTTTGTAAATAATGATTCTTCTAAAATAATGGGTAATATTAATTCATAGCTACAAACTTATTTTATAGACTTCAAATAAATGAAAGAAAATGGGAGGGAAACCCATTTCATTACTTGAATTTTCACTTGCTTCTTTGATTTTATCTTTAGCTTGCAGCAATACAGAACGAGCAAGTCTATAGCTGATCTTGGTGGAAAACTGGATAATCAGGTGTGTTTTTCAAGGTAACATATTCTTAGTAATCTTGAGCAATAAATATAGTCCTCCACATAGAAGTAGCCTAATTTTATAGGACAGGTAACTCGCTAGAAATATGCAATATGCTAATTAGAATAATTGAGAAAATTTAATTTGTGGACTGCTACTAAGCAGATTTGGTAATGAAAAAAGGACTGTATTTCTGAGCAATGAATTCATTAGAAGTTATACCTCTAGTTATAATTTAACAGGAACTACATAAACAATAACTATCTCAGTCCTACTAATGTTAGCTGATTTTTTTATTTTTTTTTTATTATTGCTTGTCAGTAACCTTTTATTGTTTTTATCGGTGACATTTTTATAATCTCGTATTTCCTATGGAGTAAATTTGTCTTCTCTCAAGACAAACAAAACTTCTGATAAAAACGATAAAATCCTTTAAAACATAGATCTGATATAGTCATAGTGTCAGAATAAGAATATATTTAAGAAGACTCAGCACCTACATGCCATCATACAGCATAATAGCCATTACTAGTAACTGTTACCAGTGAGCTCTTGTGCAGAAGTGATTGTAGTGGAGTCTTGTGAAAATAATAATGAAATTGAAAATCTGCTATTACACATTTTAGTTAGAAATTGTTGGTCCAGACTTTGTGAACAATGAGCCAGATGGCAGTATTAAGGCCCATTATTCCTAGTCTTGCATGGGAGTGTCAGTAACTTGGGAGATTTTGGACTTGGACAAGAAAAATTAGCAATAGTCTGCATTCTTGTCTGTATGTTGCCTGCGATGGAAGTGTTCAGAGGTCTGATTTTATCTGCAGAAGTCCATCTGTTTGTAATTTAGTAATCATGTAAAAAAAGCTTACATATAGAATTGAAATTCAGCCCTCCCATTCACTTTCAGGGCATATGTATAATGTAACTAATCAGGATTATCAGTTACGTGTTCACAGTTGTGTCTTTTGACTCTCCAGGCAAATGAAAACAAGCAAAGTCATCTTAATTGTCCAAAAGAATATCTTTCGCCTCCTAGTCCACCTTTTCTGGCACTTCCTGTAAGTCCACCTCAAGTTCCTGCAATTCAGGCAGCAAGTGAGTATACAACTCCAATAAATTGCAGGGAAAATGAACATTTAATCAAGACTGAATAGTTAATGGAGACAGAAGTACCTACTTTATTAAAGAATTTGTACATACATGAAGTCACAGTATTGTAACAAAATAATTTGCAGTTGCAGAATTCCAGGCATTTATAATTCCAAGGGCTGTATACAGAGCATGGCAGGTTCCCGGTGCTAGAAAAAATGCAGCTTGTGGACTTGGGGATGGAAGGAAAAAAGAAGGGAGGTCGGATGAAATACTGCTGGCTCAAGTGAGAATGTAGCAAAGGAAACCACTGGTAGGTTGCTGAGGATCCTCCACAGTGGTGGAGGAGGAGAATAGCAAGAAGATAAGGGATTGACCTATTGTTGCAGACTAGTGAAAGTTTGAGATACTACCTTACCTATGACTATCTGGAGTTTAAGGCAAGATTTTGCTACAGTTTATATCACAAAGTATTTTGAGCAGGAAATAGTCTTTTGGAGCCTTTTTTGGCTTTGTGTGGCAGGAGTTTTCAATGTATGCAGTGTGTATATATATCTTGAATATATAATTTTAGTGATGCACTCTCCAGGCATATAAAAGGGTGTTTACTTGTTTGAGCATGTGTGTATGAATGACTGGATGCATGCTGGTTTGGTCACCTTTTGCTAATGTGCCAGACAATTTGAAAAGTTGGATATAGTTTATTAAAATAAAAGGTTTTTTTACTGCTTGTCCTGACAGAGCTTTTTGCATAATTTATGATGGGTACATTATAAAAAATATCTTGACTGATCCTTCCTACTTACAGTATCCAGGTCTTTGCTAAATATAATTATAATATCCTTAGAAAACACGATACTAGAACAATTGCAACAAACAAAGAACCACAGAAGGCACATGGAAAAAACTAGAGAAGAACTGTTCAAAAAAACTAAAGGGCTGGTGGAACAAAATAAGCTGAGGAGATGCCATGGTATGCTTTTAATTTGTTTTGGAATTGGGAATGATTGAAGAATGATGCTGAAACCAATGTGAAAATGTTTGTCTCCTTGTCAGTGACCTTAATTACAGGGAGAGCAGTTTGCTAACCAATAGCTCCAAAAAGGGTCTTTGGGTCACAGCACGCTAGAAAGATTCAAGGTTGCAATGTTTCCATCTACTTTTCTGTGGCATTCTTATAAATCTAGAAATATCCTGGCTTTTATAAACTTTTCAAGTTATGTCCCATGTATGTACAGTGCCCAGAGAGCTATCGCAGGCCAGTTCACTGTCTGAGGCCCAGGGCAGCTGACATGTTCTAAATCTGCCTGTAGCTGATGCTCACAGAGGTTTTTGCTGTGTTGACAGGGCTTCTAGTTAAATTACCAGCATAATACTTTTTGTTCCTCCTATCTAATGGTATTCAGCATATGGTACAGAACTTACAAGCCTGTTGTGACAAGCTTGACAAACCTTGTTTCTTAACAAGGTGAAAATCTCATTGACATCCCACCCAACTCATCTTTGTAAAATTACTTAAACTATCCTCCCTAAGTCACATTCCAATTATACAGCGATGAGGTTGAATCACTTTTGATGTTTTGAGAACGTTGTCTTTGTACTTAAATACAGCTAAATCACCAGGAGTCTTAACTATTATTTATACCTTTATTGAAAGGAGAAGACAAGCCAATACTTCCATGCTCTATGGGCATGGCTACGCTGCACTCCACAGCATGATGTTGTATATTTTAAAAAACAAATGTGGGGACTTGAAGCAGTGAATCTGCAGTAGCATGGAGCTGCAAGGCAAGCTAATTTACTTACCTGAGATAAGCCCTAAATGGCTCCTGCATTGTCTAAAATTAGGTTATCCAGTTAGGTAAAATAACGTTATTTCACAAGGATTCGAACAGCTTCTACAAGTTCTTTAAGAAGCATCTCCACCTCTGAATTATTGTATATAATTATATACTATATATATATATATGTAAGTACATTTGCAGACATGTTTCGTCACAAGATCTGAAGGGAAGAGCATATTTTGTAGGCTCAGTGATCCATTCTCTATTTAATAGCCTCCTTAGATTGCCATGCTGACAGTCACTCTGTTACGTACCATATAGTTTCTCCAGCAGCTGGGTTATTTTTGGTAAGTTTCTGAGAAGCAGTTGTCCTGGTTTCCTAAAATTTGCCTTCAAAGAAGGAACCATTTAAGACACTTTGCAGGCCAGTGGACATGTGTGGCTGTAAAACTGCCACACCAGATACGAGGGGATTTATGTGCCAGCTTTTGATAGCACATTAACAACACAGGAGGAATCATAGTTAATTGTCAAGGTAAATAACTGTTTCCCATAATCTTGAGACTTCTGTATAAAACTAAGTGGTTCAAAATCTCTGACCCTGCAGAGCCCAAATTTTGCATAAACCTACGGTGCTAAATATTTTGCTACAGTATAGCTGTGGACTTCAGACTGTGGCGAGCATACTAGTCATCACAGGTCTGAAGCACTTACTGGGCAGCTGAAACCTCCAGAATAGCCAGAGTGAATGAAATTTTGGCTTTGGCCTTTGTGTTACATCTCGGTGGATGGATATAATCTTTTGTTGCAGGTGATTGCATGAATATTCAGTTGCATTTATAGTGAATGCCATTTTAATTAAGATTTTTTTTAGTGATTTTTTTTTTTTTAAAGAAACACATTTTAATGTGTGCCTTGGCCAGATGAATCTTGTGAGATCAGTTGGTCATTACTCTCTTCAGCAGACCTTATGATAAGGTGAGCAAGACCAAACAGTAATACTGTTTTCCTGTATAGTTCGTGAGGAATGGAAAAAGAAGTACTTTGAAGCTAAGAAAGTTACAGTTTCACTGGAGAACACTTTAAACAAACTGCGACAAGATTTACAGTTTTACCACCAGAAATTACTCCTGCAATTGGAAGCCAGAGATAGCAGAAAAAGACCAAATAATATGACAAACTCCAAGGTATTTGCTTTTATTATTTAACCTTTTTACACAGCCTGGTTGGTTTGGGGTTTTTTTTGCATAAGATAGAAATTAAAGTAACAAATTAATCACCAAACAAAGACTTGTAAACTAGCTTTAACAGCCAAGTAGCCCTCAATGATCTGAGATATAAAATTCCTTCAGACCATTCTTTGCAAAAAGAGACTGAAGGAATGCTTGAGTCTAAGTATTTGTTTCTGCTTTGTGTTTGTACAATACCTTCTCATAACAAAATCCCTTTTTATTCGATATGGTTAAGGAATTATTCAGTTCTGTATTGTTCTCATTCTCCCAAATGTCACATCCAGAGGTAATGAATTCAAGTTTGGAGGACAAGGAATGTGTCTGAGGCTTTTGGAGTGGTTGCACCTGAATTATTGTGCAACTGTGAGTCTCGTGTTACGTTACTGGTGTCAAATAATGGGAAGTTCAGGGAGGGATGAAAAGAATAAAAGATAAAAGAAAAGGGGGAAACACGCTTCCCAATAGCTGTATCTGCTAATTTTCTAAATGCATTAGTGGAAGTAAGAAGTCTGTTGGCAAATCTGAAGCTAGATTAAGAAAAATAAATTTCCCCTTCTTTTTATCTGAAAGGTAGGAGAGTGTATGTATAACCTAAGAGTGTATATTATACACAAATGTGGATTATTTGAGCTATCTTAATATAAATACAATATAAAAATATGAATAGCATTGATATAACATTATGTTACTATGTTACATTATTATTACTATATTACATTATATTACCATATTATGTATAATATTATGTTATATTACTACCAACTAGGGTTGATATTACATTATATTACTATGTCCAGAAATGCTTTTGCTCATTTGCCGGGAGGGCATTAAGGGGTTTTTTTTTTTAGGTCTCCCTGGCTAGACACAAAGGGGCCTTATGTGAAGGATATGGCCAACTGAGAAGCCCACAGCAGTTATTTATTGGCTAACACACACAGAAGAGAGCCAGGATTTAATGAACTATGTTTAACGAGCAAGTATGCTCTGTGCCCCTCGTTAGCTACGTGCTGGCCAGGCAGGCACCAGCCAGGCACCAATTCAGGCTTTGGTAAACAGACCCCACCCTTGCTGGTTTCCCCTCTTCCACCAGCTTTGTTCTCACTGGTCACTCAACCCAATAACATGGTGATTCCTCAGTAGCCTCTCAACTAGACTGACAGCCCTGCCTGGGTTTTTTCCTGCATGACTGAGTACCTTTGGTGCTTTTTCAGTGGTCTGCGCCAAGGTTGCGGATCTGTGTGGTGTCAGAGATGGGCCTTATACCCTTGTACTCAGGCAGCTACACCCCTGGGTGGGGAGAAGCTTGCAGCAGGAACTCAGAGATGAGAGGCTACAGATACCACTTGATGACTCCTTGTATGAGCAATTTTGTCACATCATTTGCTTCAGCTGGCACTTTAATAGCATTTTTTTAAGGCTTAAAACGTCAAGAGATTACCACAGACACACCCACCCCTCAGGGTTACTGACTTCAAGGGACCACAGCTCACTTACAGGAGCTGAGTATCAAAAGCTATATTTTGAAAACATGAATTTTAGTTTTACAGATTAAAGATCGGCTCACCCACAGCTACTGCTGAAATGATGTGTTACATAATCAGGAGTTTATTTGCACTAAACATCACATGAGTGTAGCAATCTCATCAATAAATATGCTGTGACAGAGTGATGCTAAGCCTGCAAGAGAAAAAAAAATATTTTAAGTAAGTGTGCTTTTTCATTATAACTGGGAGTAGCCATAGAAGTTAATTGCAAAACCCTGTGCTGTTACTTGGAGGATCTGATCTGGATCTTAACTTCCCAAAGCAAGGGGGAGTGGAAGAACCTCCCCTCAGCTGAAAAGCTGATAGCAGGAAGGAGCTGCCCTCCCTCGGAGAGCAGACTGCTTGCAGACCAGCGACATGTTAAGGACCAGAAGAAAGCAGGAAAGAGTTGAGAGTATTGTTTCTGCGTGGTGAAGTAACACCCAATGAATGAAGAGATGCACTAATGCTGCACTTACTTAAAGTTTTGTTGCTGTTGTGGTTTCATATAGAATTGCACAATCATCCAGATTACTACAGTGAAGCACGAACTGGATGAACTGAGGAGGAAGCTGGATGATACAAAAATGAAACTCGTAATAGAAATTAAGGTACTCTGCCTTTTAATTAAAACAGTTGAAATGTTACTATGATATAAAAACCTTAGATCTTCCCAAACATTAGATGATGTAAATATTTGCTAAAGAGTTCTTGCTTTATGCTGTTAGTTTTATGCTGTTAGTTGTTGTAACTTTATCACTGGAGCCAAATTACTCCAGATCACCAAGTTAGCAGATTATTTTGAATGTACGGCATTCAAGCAACTTAGATTTTCAAGGTACTACGTAAGCTAAGCTTCATAATCTCTTTCATAAAAGTCCCATTTTTCACTCAAAAGGTAATTGAAGGAAGCTACTTGATGAGGTACTGATCAGCAGTAGACCATGGCCAACAAAAAAAACCTACCTGGTGTAAGGTGAAAAAAAACCCACACAACAGAATGGTTCTCCAAGCAGATGACAGCCCTCTTCATCTGCTTTATTCCATACCAGTGCTGCCTATGGCTCCCTTTGGAAGGAAGATGATGGTGTAGGCCTTCACATTGGCTAGCTTTTCAGCTCTGAATGCTTGAAATAGGAGTCCTCTACAGCACTAAGATTGCCCTTGCCCCTCTTTACTGGGAACTCGAGGGTGGATGTACTCATTAAACCTTCTCCACTGTATAACAAGGAGTGGGAAGAACAGAGAATTTCACAGTTGTCTCTTAGAAACACAAAGGCAAAGTACAGAAAAAGGTAGTGCTAGAACTAGGCTATCTATCTAATTAGACATGTAAAATTTTAAATTTTTAAAGATGAAAGATGTATCCTGTATTCAGCCATCCTGTAAAAAATTCTATCTTCATTATATAAACCTATATGCATGTCAACTCCAAAAAATTTCTTAAATTGCAATTCCTTAAATCACTGGTTCTTCTGCAGATGAGAAAGCAAGCGGCGTCTGATTTACGAGCACTGAGAGCAGAACTGACACAGAAGAAGATTCATTCAGCTTTAATTCTGCAGTCCAGAAAATCAGGAATTTAAGAGGATAACATGACTTTAACATCTATAAAGTCTACATAAGATCTGTAATGTATATAGAAGCTCAGAATTTCAGAGCATTTACTTGTATGTCCTTGGAATTATCTTCTAAAAGTACATCAACTATACAAATGTTACGGAATTTGTATACTAGGCTCCTGAAGTACTGCAGCTCACTTTTAAAAGCTCACTCTTACTGTAAGATTAGTCAGCTACTTAAAATAATTTAACCTAGTAACACGTCTAAAACAAAGCTAAGTTATTTTAAAAGTGCAAATTATTGTGTTACATCACACTGGTATGCTGATGTTCTTTCATTAACAAAATGCCTACTAAGCATACCTATTGTCTGTAACCTCATGTTGTTATTTTCAGGCACATACATACATTAAAGTTTTGGAAAATCATTAAAATACATCTATAGAACTACAGCAACAGTAATCCTTTATTTAGCTATTTTTGAAGTATATTTTTGTCATTACAAGTATGCTCATCTATAAATTACCAATATATTGTTACCAAAGTTATCAACAAAATCTCAGATAATCTCACTTTATTTCATATCTAGCTGGTTTTGTTCCTTCTCTCATGAGAAAAGCATATGGACATTAACTTTCTTCTGTAGCCTAGTGGAAGAGGCAAATTTTGTTTTGGAGAAGCTCTAATAATGATCCTGGTCCAACTTACAGTATTGCACTCTGTTTTAAGTTCAAGTTCATGCATGTGCTTAGATATCAGCTCTCTGAAGGAGTAATTGCAATCCTCTTCTTGAGAGTAATTTTTTTTCTAGCTCTCCTGTTTGCCTCTGTACAGTACCAGATGTTATTATGTTAAGCAGAACATAATACTCTAGGAATTAATGTCAGCTAAAAAGCTGGCAAGGTTGTATTTATTACTAGAAGGGACATACAGGAAATCAGTAATACAGTAAGAAAATTATGCAACTCTCAAAAGGACTAACTTCCAAACATCTTGAATCAAACCACCCGTTATTCAATTTATTTTCTTAGAGGGGATTGAATGAAATTTTAGTGGTGAAATAGCAAATGAATTATTAGAACTACAACTACTTTTGCTCATTTCAGGTTTGAAACCTACATCCTGTATTTCAAAATTGTGTCTTATTTAAGACACAAGGGCAGGCAACTATCTACTGGAAAATCTGAACCTAAATTAAAAAAACAAAAACAAAACCCAACTCCTGATTCTTGACTGATACAGGAGTTTATAATAAAGTCATCTGGCCTTCAGTTAGGATTTTGTAACTCAGACCATCTGCTCCAGAAGACCTCTCAATTTCACAAATATTTACTCCACAGTATTTTATCATCTGAATATAAGTATAATACAAATTCTGAAGTATCATTATGTCAAATAAGTTTATCAGTTTCTCCTAAGACCTACAGATCACAACTCTAGTGAAGAGCCCTCTGGTTTTCCAAGGGATTTTTTTTTCTTTATGTGAGAGAGTAGGCTTCTCCTTGTGCTTTCCATCACTTGTAGCATCAAGCAGTCAGGCACTCTCATACGAAGTTTTCCAGTCTTCCCCTTCATAGCCTTTATGGTAGTGCTGCTATTCTAGGGTGTTTTCCCAGTAACTAGTCAGCAAAAGGAAAAACCAAACCAACAAACAAATTTTAAAACCCCACAACTGACTACATATATCTCATTAAATAAATTGTTTAATTAGTGGAGTCACTCAAGCAGGGCACAGTTGCACTTTAATCTGGTTGTGAAACAGTTCTGAGGAGCAGAGAAGCAGTGTGGGCTGTAAGTTGTAGAACAAGTAAAGCATAAACAGACAACACTGTTTACCAACCTCTGTGAAGACAGCATTTTATTTAACCAAAAAAAAAAAATCATGTAAACACCAGTCAATCTTTCCATCACTATAGATATTAAAAAAAATTACACAATTTCTCTAGGCAAATTATATTATGAAGAATATGAACTAGAAAGAAAAATATAACCTCATATTATCTCCAAGACAACACCTCGTAAAAACAAACAACAGGCTACTGAATGAATCGTAAAGAGTGTGGGAAAATACATATGCAGTTCATTAAATAAGCTGAGTTCTGGTTTTCAGGAAGTAAAGAAGTTTGAAACAGAAGAAAACACCATCCAAATCCTCTCCATATTAATGGTCCCTTTGCATGATAAGGTCCAAGATTTCTGGCTTTTGAAACTAAGGAATTTATGTGATACATAAACACAGTGAAACTGGAGTTTATTGAATATCCCTTTCTAACAACAAATCTGATAAAAAGCTTACTGGCAACTACATCATGCTACAGAATTTCTTCAGTCTGTAAAATATTTTAACATCCAGAAGAGTAACTAAGTACTAGCACAAGTTTCACCAAGTTGCACAGAAGAAACTGTCTCTCCAGTATTCTGTGTTTGATTCAAGGGTGACTGACTTCGTTAAAATGCAGGTTGGGCTGGGAAGTCAGAAAGCTGAGAATACACCATGCGACCCCAGAGGGAACACCTGCTGTGCCAGCAGTCTTAGCAAAGGATCACTGTGAGACTCAAAGGATCACTGTGAGACTCAAAGGATCATTGAGACTGCCCCTGCATCTGGTAACAAGACCACCACTTGGTCTTGTTACCAGATACGCACTGGGTTCAAGCTTTAACCAGCTTATGGTAGGCAAAGTGAAAAAGATGAGCAGTCTTTTAGAAACAAATTGCTGCTACAGCAACATTGGAACTTTTCAAAGAATGAAAATATGGCTTTGCATACAAAATAACAAGATTAATTTGGTTAGTTCTCAAAGTTTTGGTAATCATGGTATATTTATACAAAGTCAGTATCTATGATAGTGTAAGCCATATTAAAAAAAAATCGCCAGTTTTCATCATTCTAAATCAAAGTCTGCATCATTCTTACGGTGTCAGGGCTTGCCACATGGCTTCGGTTTGCTGTTCTGCTACAGCTTCCCTGGAATAGTCAAGACTATTTCCATTCCACATGCCAATGCCCCTTAAACCTCGATTTTTCACATACGCTGCTTTTAGAGAGATGCTGTGGGGGTCATCGTACCATACTTGGTGGAAGTGACCAAGAGAATCCTAGAAAAACATTTAAAGACCAGCGTCAGTATCTACCTATCTGAATAAACATGAGACATTAAGGTTCACTGAGTTTTGATTACATTGTCTGTTGAATGCAGTACAATTCAAAACTGAGATATACAAGCTCTGCACATTTACATAATAATACTTTCCTGATTCAGAAATTATTTTTCACACAGGACAACTAAAACTTTTAAGTCAAATGCTTGGCTATTTTTTAAATTGTTGAATCTAAGTTATAAAACAGTGACACATTTTAACTGAAGTTAAATGAAAAAGCTTACCTAATTTGTATTTTAATATTTTTTTTAAAAAATGAAGCTAAAATCTCAGATACACTATCTAATGTAACAGGTGAATTTAGTTAGAAATTAAATGCTTTTTCAGCAATAAACAGTTTTAGAGGAGGTTATAAAATTTTGTCAAACTTATGTTGCTTTGACCTAGTCATTGCTTACAACACCTTTCAATCATCTACAGGTGAAACTTAAAATTATGTCTAAAGAAACAATACAAAATGCATACACTGTGTTGTTCATGTAAGGACTCTTTCACTATGTCTATGTAGAAATCAAATGCAGGAGAGAACATGCCTGCAAGTCATTGGCTTAGAAAAACTTGAAGAGCATCTCGGCACCTGTTTTAGTTTAAATCAGTCATCAACTCATAAAAGTAACTGTAACAGTGAAGGATGGAGCTATAGGATTTCTTTGTGCCAAAACATCTTTTTTGATATGATAGAATGTCTGGAGAAAACTGCAAAGTAATAAAAATCTTTATTACTCCTGCAGTCTTCACTTACTGCACTCCTCTTTCAGACCAGAAATTCAAGCTGTGGAAAACCAGACATCTTTTACTACATGAAAAAGAAAAGTAAAAACCACAAATGGTAGAATCTATATCCTGAAAATTTTACAATCAAAGAACTATGGTTCATGAACATTTACTCCACAACATGGTGTCTTATAAAGAAATACTTACTTTGTATTCATAAAATGGAGACTTCTGTACCTCATCCCACAGAACCCCTGAAAGAGAACTGTTCACCTGCTTCATGATTTCCCCATAGGGCACCTGACGCCCTGCAGCATCGCTGCAAGGAGCCCCACGGAAGGGTACTTTGGAAAGGGAACAAATATGATCCTGAAAATAAACCCAAACAAAACCAGAAGGTATGAGTTTCATGTTACATATGTTATTAACTTCAAAATAACAGTACAGCCAAGAACAAAGTTACAAAAGACACTGTGGTCTCAAAAATTACAAATCTTCAAGTATTTGTGGCAGATCTACTATCCGTCGACAGAAGTAAATTAAACCAACTAAATTTTGTTTACCCTGTAATAATACAGGATTGGATGGACATCATTTAACTTACCCTGCTGTCTTATCTTTTCCACTTTTAATTCACTCTTACATTTTTCTTAAGTATAATGTTGTTTGACACTCCATGATTGATCTGTAAGTTGCTATACTTTAACAGTCATAGGTTTGCTACGGTTTGTTGCACCTAAACTTTAAGTAGTGAGTTCAGTGACTGTGTTGAGAAGGCAGATACAAGCGTTGTGGTGCCTTTTGGCATCCTCTCTTCTCGTACAGACAGCATCTATAGCTCCTTAATAAAACATGGTGCTTAGGTATCATGGGTTCAGGTTGCCTAGGGACAGATAAAATGCCTTGTTATGCATCAAACTGCTCATCAGTTATCAGCCAAGCAAAAGTCTCTGCCTTGTGTCCCAGTTTTATGCTCTTAACCATCAGACCACACTATTTCCTAATCCAAAAACAAGATCACTAAAATCTAGCTGTATCTTTCCAAGGAAAAAAACCCAGCAAAATTGGAGATTAATATTAATAATCTTCATTTTACCTTAGATAGGTTTTGGCAGACATAGTCATAGCCATACCAGGGGACGCCCATAACAAGCTTCTTAGGATCAATGCCCATAGTGATGTACTCTTCATATCCTAGTTTTGAAGGAAATAAAATTTAAGACGCATCATTGCATTTTCCCATGCTTTTTTATTCTTACAACTAATCAAGAGCCAGAACCAATATAGGACTTCCATGATCCCCAGACAGTAGCTAAGGTACAAGCTCTTCTTTATCTCCCATTTGCATACTCCTAGGCTTGCTCTGTGCAGATCCTAGTAACTGCTTTAGCTGCTCACACTTAAACCTGCTGCCCATAGCAGCAGTTCACAAGCAGAGAAATGTTTCAGGTTCATTGCAAGCCCAGGCAGACATCATTCTCTGGTTGCCATTTGGCATTCTACAAGTGTTCTTCACAACCACGAGGGCTAGACAGTTACTTGACAAGTAACAACAGACAACTGCTAAAGGTCTACCTGTAGTGTCATAAGGATCTGAGAGATACTATTTTCACACTAGGACAACACATATTTGAGCACACCCAAAAGCCTTAATACAACCAACCAAACTTGTCTAAGAAAAGCCAATCTTTCCTATCTACTCATGTGAACAAATGGAAATGTTCTGACGCCTGGGGAGGCATTTTGTCCTCACCAAGCAAAGTCTGCAGGTAAGGAGCGTTGGCTTTTGCAATACAGTCTGTCCAGATCTGGCTCTGTTCATCATAAGACATCACAAATAAGAAGTCACAGGCATCTGCAATCCCAGTGTAGTTGTAGCACCTTTTATCTATGCATGTTGGAGACCAAGCCACATCAAATGTTACCTGGAGGAAAAACGCACAAGTCAGTATTGTGTATGGCACACAGGCACTCTTGTTTTCTCTTTAAAATAAAGCTGTAACTTTTAAAGAGAGTATTTCTCAAATGCTGCACAGTGTTTAACACAGGGTGATACTAATGAACTACAGAGGAGCTGCTCAGCTGATAAACATTAGATAATAAACAGCGAGGGCCCCTATTAGTGAATTCAAGACACCAAAGACATTAAAACCTAACATGAAAACCATCTGATCAAAAATATGAAGTGCAATGCAAATCCTTAAAACTTTAGTGATGGGTTTACCGAAACACTGTCAAGCTTTTGCACCAGGAGGCTCTATCTGCCCTACTTTCAAAGATTCATTAAGCTACACTAACAACTGCCAGCTCACACATTGTATCTACAAATCTCAGTGCAACTCATCTTCTATTTAAATTCATACAGGTCAAAAGGTGATTCTTATGATAGCGTATCATAGCTTACATTCGCAATTAACCATTCATGACACTATCATGTCTAGATTTGCATGTATTTTTTTCTTATTCATATGCTAAACAGCATTCTCAAAACTTGCATTTCATAAAGTTAAACTTGATGTTTGTATAAAGAACATTATTATTACCTGTGATCCTGGTATTTCTCTGTGAAAAGCATCTGTAGTTTCTTTAACAAGCTCTGTTAATGCATAATACTCAGGGGAGGTTTCGTTAACTTCTTGCTCTATATCTATGTTAATTCCATCCATATACTGTTTTTTTGCAAGGTCCACTTGTTGGGATATCCATGCCGCTCTTTTAGCGGGATCAACTATTTCCTGAAGTGGCACATCACCTAGGCAAGAGGCCTTCAGGCGTTAACACATTTTGTCTTTACTAAACTAACAAACGTAACCACAAAAAAAGAAATCCCCACACATATACTGGTAAAATACAAACAAGGTAACTTTTCCCCCCAAGCATAATTTTAAGAACCCACTCCAGAAGAGATTATAAGCTTCTCTGAGACAGTGATGTTTAAAATTAAGTTCCTTTCGCATTTTTTTCCTATAATCTCTTGTGATGGGTTTGACCATCTCTTAATTTCTGCCTAATACTCTTTTTGCCACTGTAAACTACTTTTCCTGAAATCAACATACTTTCAGTATTCCCACAGAGCCAAAGGGACTGTGTCTTACTGTTTAGATAGACATACTTTTATGTTTACCTTTGTTGCTTTCCACATTGTGGTCTTGGATTATGTTTTTGCCTCAACAGAGCCAAACCTTGATGCCATCATGTAAACTGTAATGGACTTTGTCTTTCTAATCAATGTTTGTACTTGCATAGAGCTCCCAAGTAGTCATGTTTTAAAACTCAACCACCTCCTAATACATAGGGATTGATGTAAGTGAAAAATACTAAAAAATACTTAAGAACTCTTTCCTTCCCTACCTTGTCTTTTGGGTACTGTGCATACCATCCAGAATACAGACCCAAATAATTATCTCCTACAGGCTCCCTGTTCCTCCCTACTGTGATGTTCCTTGTTAGAGAACTTTTATTTAGATATTACTGGTGTGGTTCTTACTGTGGCAGAAGCCGCCACTGGTATTCTTTTTAATACTCTGCATACGAGCACACACAAAAAGCCAAGATTATAGTCCTTTGTGCATTATCCCCTTATTAATTAATCCTCTTGCTGATTTTTAATACTCTGCATACAAGTGAATGTGAAATGTCATGGCATTATATGCCTTTGTACAGTGTGTTCTTATTCATGTATCACATAAATACCCACATTTTCACAATGTAACCAACCTTTCAGTACTATCCTGGAGCCTTTAGAGTGAGCATAGCACATAAGCTCTGGATCGTACTTCCCGAAGGCTGCCACAGTTGTAATTTTGGACCAGTCATAGGATTTCCAGGTTTCCTTCCCCACATCGAACACAAAGACCTGGAAAAAGGGTTAAGAAGCACCCTCATTAGTTCCAAGCACTTCTCAGCAGGATGATTATTTTCCACGTGCCTCTGAGAAGCTACGTGACTTGTGTCTCTGGAAAGCAGCGTGCGCGGCTGCCAGCCCGCACCCACAGCCTCCCGGGGCCGGGCCAGGCCGGGCTCCCAGCAGCTGTGTGAGGCACTGGGCCCCGCAGCGGGGACAGCACTCTGTGAAACGGAGCTCAC
The DNA here is from genome assembly GCA_013396935.1 of Baryphthengus martii. Lineage (NCBI taxonomy): Eukaryota > Metazoa > Chordata > Aves > Coraciiformes > Momotidae > Baryphthengus > Baryphthengus martii. The sequence goes on from VWZK01018168.1 coordinate 25,345, forward strand.
CACACCTCTGGCATCTCCCTGCACATCAACACGCACCTATTTTTTATAAACCTGTTCGACTCTAATGAAGGCAATTAAAGCAAGGCACGGCGCACGCTGTGTTTAGCACGCCGCCAGCCGCGCAGGCCGCCGCAGGACCGGCCTTCTCTGCCGGCNGGAGCCCTCCCGGTGTTGTGGCCGGGGCGGCATACCGGGCAGGCCAGTGCGCGGCCCCCGTTCAGGGAGCCACTGGTTCGGTGAGAAATGATCGTGACTTGATCTCTTGTAAAGAGCAACGGTTTATTAAAAGATCAAACCCGGCGAAGGGTGCCCAGAATTATTGGCTAGATCTCTAGGGAAGGACGATCTCCTGGAAGGGGCCAGGGCTTTATCCTCGGTGTCCAGACCTGCCGTGTGGCAGGGTCAGGGGGCCGCCCGGGCTAACTGTGGCGCCCAGCAGCGGGTGGATGGTGTGGGGTCAGGCCGGGCAGGACTGCTGCTCGCAGGAACACGCCATGTCGGCAGAAACTCTGCTCACAACGTCTTCGGATTTCTGGTCTAGCCTAATCTGGCCTCTCAAGTTGAGAGTGGAGTCTGTAAGAGAAAAGAGGAAAAGAGGTCTTGTAAAGTTTTTTTTTATACATCGAGATACTCGTGCACTAGTGTGGTTAACCTCACGGTTTCTCACAGAATCACGGTTGGACGTACTGCTTGTGTTGCGCACAAGTACCCTCTCTGCAGACTCACCAAGTGGTACGCAGTGGAAGCCCACGGAGACAGGAACGGTCCTGGTTGCTGAACAGCCTTCTGCACAGCGCAGAACTGGCTCCACAGCGAAGCATTTTGCTACCTTCTTCTCAAATGCAACTTTCTTCTCAATTTTGACAAATTTGCGCTGCAGTTTACAAGCTATAAAACATAAATTCTCTTAAAGCACCTACAGAATTTATATAAGTAACTTTTTGAACTTAATTTGTGGAATTAGCAACAACCGAGACCAATGGATGAACCAACTGACACAAGCTACATGAAACTAATCTAACTGAAGCGAGTCAATTTTCTGTCAAAGTCTTAGGCTGTGAGAAAATCAAGCATGTGGGGCAGAGTCCCAAGGACAGAGCTGTGGTAAATAGAATATAGGTAGGACGCAGATGTCCAAATCCAAAAGGATACATATGAAAGCCTTGTTCAACTGACGCTCAGCTTTACCCCAACTATGACAACACTTAATTTTGGGTCAGTAGTGGCTCCTAGACATCTGTATATCCATTTCTGCACAGTGTCAGCATCACACCTCCATCGCAATGGCCGAGTCTCTTAGTCCTTAAGCCTCTGTGATCCATACCTTTCTGGACCAGCTACCATGTGCCAAGAGAGCTGAGTTCCACAGAAAACGTGGTGTACCCTAATGTTACCAATACGCTCATGTTGTTTTGATACAGGACCTAGATAATAAGAACAATCATTTCCCGGCTGAAGGTTTCAGATTAAGTTCTTCTTCAGAATGAAGGAAGAAATTAAAAGAGGTATTTCCCACCTCAAATGCCCTTTAGTTTGATAGCTAGGGCTAGAATTTTTTTATTTTTTTTTCTGGGAAACTAAACGCCTGGAATAGAAATATAGAATGAAATTATTAAGGATGACATAAAATGTCTCCTGTCAACAGTCAGACTACCTGCTTTTCATACTAACTTGTTCTAGGGAGTTTTAAATTTATAATTTTATATGGAAAGCACAAACTTCAGGTAACTACGTAAGAAGTTTACGTGAAAAATGCAACAAAATCAAAACTTGCAGTGAACTACCAAACTTGGGAAAAACAGGGGTTTCTTTCTTTTTAGTCTAGGGCCACTAATCAAAAAAAATAGTGAAAAATAAGATGATTGTGCTACAATTAATATAAATCATCTATTCGTGTGATTAATTAATTAGCCAAAGGCAATGACATTAATATATGTTAGAATCTTAGTACCTCCAGCACAGGGGTCTTCAGAGATGATCCAGGACTGACCAAAACTGTCTACATCTTTAGCTAAATATCCACTGGGCATTTGATATTCCCTTTCCTTCTCAGCATCATATTTTCCACAAATACCACATGTTTTTCCAGCCATCCAGAAAGCAACTTGAATCTTTGTGAAATAAATAAAAGATTCACTTAAATGTGTTTCTTCTAAAAATAAAACCACGGAAAATATTTTTTAAAAGTACCTCGAGTCTACGCCCATCATAGTATAGTTTATCTATGCCATAGTCCGGAGCTTTTAGTGACAGGCCTTCCTTTTCTCTGCTGATCAGCATGCTTGCATCTGCAACGAAAAAAGCAAAAAGGGATTTTTTTTTTTTTTTAAGAGAATTTATTGTTGCAGGGTCCAGCCTGAACTACTTTTTAAATTCTTGGGAACTTAGCTCAAGCTCCAATGTATCTTGAAAGAGCTGAAGGGAATGAGAAAAACCATACTGCTCCCCACCCCCGTACAAGCCAAAGCCCTGTGACAAAGGTGGCCCTCTCAGGGGACATCTAGATGCTTGTTCTGTTGATCTCTGTGATCAGCACAAGGTACCACAGCCCTGCATTAGTCAATTTGTGCGAAGATGCACAGGATCAGCATCTCTTTCTTTGCTCATCTTTCTTGCCACCCGCTATGAAAGCCAGCGTGAAGGTATATTAAAATGATCTAATTATTTCTCAATTCAGAGCGATCTTAATCTCGGGAGGTGTTTGCAGGATCTTTTCTTCTTCAAAAGATCAGGAAAGATTAAACAAAATATAAAGATGCGTCACTTACCAGAATTAGAAGTGTATGGAACATCAGTTGGGGCTTGAACACCATTAATCTTCAACTGGATGCGTCCATTGGAAACATATATGTCAACCTCACTACGAGGAAAGGAAGTGATTATGAACAAATGCTTGTCCTTTGCCCTACTCTGCTCACAATTTCTATTCCTGGTAGAACCAACACTGCAGGATGCCCATGTCATTTTGGCATGAATCACCTGCTACCCTTTGGGAGGAAGATTGAGAGAGTCCAGGAAAGTGTGCTGCGAGGAGTGCTCACTATACACCTTACCCTGCCTTTACTCATCTCTGAGCATCTGCTGGTGGCCATAGTTCAGGCAGGAAGACACGGGGCTATAGGGACCCTTGCTGCTGAACAATATAATTGCTATTACGTTCTGTAAATTGAAGGTACTTTACATTTCAAAGGAAGATTATGTTCCCTACAGCAGTTGTCTTACAGTCTGTGTACTGTATTTTCTTCAGAGCGGTGTTTGCTCTAGTGAAGAAATATGAAGTTCAGGTACATCAAAAGCACATGCATATGGCTGTATGAAACTATTGGGAATGTTACAGTGAGGAGGAATGCCTTTATCACAAAAGATACACTCTTTAAAAGAAGCGTCCGTCTGTTCTTCACAAAACAGGTGCAGGGAATACTGGTTTCTCTCTGTTTCTCTAACATTATGGCACAGTTAGGCACATAATCTTCAGAAATAAATAACTATTTATAATGAAACCTTTCAGATCAAAGCCTATTTTGGGGCTTTGAAGAATACGCCCTACAATGATTTTGGTATGCATAATCCCAGACAATTTAGAGTATCAGACTCTAAAAGGAGAAGCTATGATGGCAGAGATGATTGCTCCAAGATGAAACAAAATGTGTCTTCAGTTAATTTCACATAGGTTAGAACATAATGCACTAACTAAGGGATGACCTAAAACACTGCCTCTAATCTGGGATAAGTAATTCCCTTTTTAGCCATGTCCACTTCTCAACATCTCTGCTGAGATGATTGTGGGTGCTAATTGGTTCTAATTATTAGTGTAGGAGGCCAGAATAAATGATTGCAATAGTCCCTTTTTGATTTATAGTTTATATGTCTACCTAATTACTAAGAACTGAAATGAGATGGTTAAATGCTAGCAAATTAATGAAGCATTTTAGGCAATAAAGGTTTTAGGCTACTGTGAACCTCAGATATATTTCAGAAGTATTTTTGAAAGACGAAGTCCCAAATCACAGTGACACTCCCAGAAATTTCCGTTGACATCAGTAATTTTTGGACAAGTCTTATTCTAGCATTAATCTGCCCTAACAATCTGGTCTTCATATTTATGGCATACTCAGCTTGACATCTATCTGTCATTAAGTTTGCAGTTACTTACTGACTGGCGAGTCTGATGTTTATTGCTGTAACGTCAGCAGACTCAAGTCTTTTCATCATCACCAGGAATTTCAGTTCTGGACTACAGTCCTGCACCAAGACATGGTAGCAATTTGCAGGCATTGAATAGTTAAATTCAACTCCATTGAAGGTTGTGATTGTGTTTTGGAAAACTGAGCAACGAGCTGAAAAAAAAAAATCAAAGACAAGCCTTTTATACTTTACATGAGACAATTATTCATTTTAGGTTTGTAATTTTTTAAAAAAGATTATTTTCTCCTTTTACCTATTCCCATACGCAAGTAAAATGATTCTTTCAGATGAAATGTTTGGTTTGTAGTAAGATGAAAGCAAAATTTTGCCAGTCCCCAGGCCGCAGCAGAACCCACTCATGATGTAATTGTGTGAGAGAAATCGTGCTCACAGCTGATGCTGGTGCAACTCTCTGTGACCTTTTGGCGTTTGTAGCTTTGTGGTAATCAAAAAAAAATCTCAAATGTTGTTAACAATTCAGATATCATTAACGCTAGAGGAAGTTCACTAAAATGCTACTACCTTTATTGAGTCATAATGAGGATTAGAAATAGTTAGAAAGGGAGGAGGGAAAAAAAACCCCCACACTAAACTTCACTCTTTTTCCCTGTAATGGTATTTTATTAGAAATCCTACCACCTCTGGTTAGAAATTATTTTACAGCAACTTTAATTAACGCAGATTAGTTTTGGTGTTTACCAAAGAAATGTGCATAGGTATGATATTAGCCTACTGATTTCAAGCAAACTGTGACTCCTTATTCCAGGACTATAGAAAGCTTTCCCATTAAAAATCCACTCTAAGTAAGTATAATGTGATTAGCTTTTAATATGGCATTAATGAAACAATAATCCTTTCAAAATCAAGTGCAGGAAATGAAATTAATGGGTATGCTTTTGTAGCTGTCTTAGCTTCTACATAACAGCACTAACCAAGCAGAGCACCCCAAATCTGAGGTTACTCAGATATCCCTCTCATAAATTTTGTAATGTTTTTTTCTTCATGAACAATCTCTGCAGTGAAGTTGAAATGGATGTATTTGGGAATCGAAGCATTTGGAATGACTATTTGGAATGGAAGTGAATATTTAATCTTACTAATATGTTTCCTTTTCTTTACATCTTTGCAGCCTCACAGATTTTAATGCAGATAGGATTAGTTCTATCTGAAGTCCAACTGATTTTTTAAGTGAACGTAAAGTACTTCCAAGTTATGTCAAAAGTACAAATCACATTTACAAAGTCTGCAAACTCAATCAGTGCTTGTGCAGTTAGTTGCTGACCTTTAAGGTTTTCAATGATTGAAAGAGTTGCTTGAGAAAAGACATTCCGGTCAGGAGATGGTAGTGCTGCAAGCGATGTACCTGGACTTGAAGGGAATGGCACGGGAAGCCTCACAGCTCTGTTGTAAATTGTGAGCTGAAAATCAGTCAGAAATCAAATGTGAATATAAATGCAAAATACAATGTAGAGATGAGATAGTATTTTCCTATAATGTTCAATAATGTACTAACTGAAATCTAAATTAGAATCTAGATTTAGGTCAGAGCTAAAAAGAAATTAAGTTCTTTGTCTACAGTGTGAAATAGCTCTACAGTTTGACATATCTGCAACTGATAGAAGAACTGTGCTGTACATGAGGTTTGGTATTCACTAGTTTGCAGCTTTTGGAGGAGTTGTATGTCACATTTGCTCACAGTCTAAACAGTTGGCTTACCTGAGATGCACACCCTCTCCTTGTCTATACATTGAAGGTTGTTATTGTCCATCATTCTTCTCTACAATCTGGTGTTATTATCTTTTCCAGGACACAGGAAAACCTGTCCTCTTCCTGAAGATTTGGGGAGGAGTGGTCTTTTTATTAAGTTATTGTTAATGTGCTATCAATTGTGATAGTTGTTTCATAACCCGTTTCTTATTCCATGTGTTTGCATGCCGTACGAGAAAATGTGCTGTAAGATATTTTTGTAATGGAACAAACTGCATATATATGTCCTTGTGATGGGCACTTCTTCATAGTTTAATATTTAAAAAAAATTAATGAATTATTAACCTTCGATTTCATAGGTATTGAATGCTCCAGGATGAAAGACATTGGAAATAGTTACCTCAGGTAGCTTGAGGACCACATCGCAGGTTCTTGGAGATGTCAGAGCCATTACCAAGGTCACCTGGTGAGAGGGACCATGCTGATGCCTTTGGGAATACCCAAGGGCATATGCAGCTCCTGGAAGAAATGAGTAAAACCTGGAAGAGGAAGTGAGTGATTAAAAGGATCTGTCTTTGAAAAAAAAAAAAAAAAGGTTTTTATTTGTTTAGATTAAAATGTCCGCCTAAAGCAATGCATTCTGTGCTAGACATGTTTTATCTCAGGCAGTGGTAATACAGAGAGTTGTGTATCCGAGGAGGAGCAGGCAGAGTTTAACTGCTTATGGGTGAAGCACTCTTCAAGAGACTGAATAGCAGAGTGATATGAGAAGAAAAGTATAGCTAACTTGTTTTAAACGCATTCAGAGTTGAAAATAGGCACCAATTGCATAAAAACTACAATACTAACATGCTAAAAAATAGATGACCTCTTACTAATGTGTCATTTCTGTGGTGGTAACTTAGAAAGGATCCTTCACCCATGAAGACTGTCGGTGAGTTGACAGAGGGATCTCTATGATTGGATTCCCTTACAAGCTAGGGGCTCAAATAGAGAAATACAGAAAATATTCCTTAAAAAAAAAGTATAGTCTCAGAGCAGAAAAAAGCTGAGTACTGTGGCCTTGCTCCAGGATAATCAATTGGATGATTTTATCCCGTCAACTAAAGGCAGATAACAGCACTTTGGGTAATTCAATATAATACAAAAAATTATCTGCTTTGGTAGACACTTGTTAACCAAATCAGTTGGGTGTATGCCTTTCATGTGAAAGCTCGTGTTGCATGCAGATTTAGATAACTGAGGTGTTGCATGTATCTTTATTTTGGTAGCACTATGAAAAAAGATTAGGCTTTGATATGGATCTATATGTTATTGTGGGCAAAAGCATTCATACAATGAATGAATGAATACAATAGATACTATATGTATACAGATAGACACGCATGTGGACTGAATCCAGCAGTTACAGTTTTCTTGCATTAAACATCACATAACATTTGCTGTTTGGTGTGCAATAAGCCTTATGGGAAATATTTGTAACACCTTCTTCAGAAGCTGGAGATAAAGTGCCTCTTTTAGGAAACTACTCTCCCTGTATAGTAAGTAAGAGACAGGCTCCCTCAGAGAACCAAGGTTAGACCTCTGCTCTGATCCTCCATTAATTAGGGAGCACCCGGAGACCAATTTCTTGATTCACGCATCTCATCATCCCTTTTGTTTCAAGTGGTTTTCCTGCAATCTAAAATGCGCTATGTTTTGAAGGAATGAATATACAGAAAAACCATACATGTGTAATCTGATTTTATAGTATCATACTGATTGAGTGAACTTTTTCCAGGCCAGAAATGGCAGAACCTAATCTGTAAATATCTGGAGCATTGGCATAAGTGATTTTTTCAAAAACTATAATAAAATCTCACCATCTTGCTGTTGTTTGGACTATTGAGGGTACTTTTGACCACTCCAGCTTCATCTGCATAGCTGGATGAGCAGCAAATTGGCCTGTTGCAATCTGAGCAGCAACCTGATAGTCCTGGCAGTCTTTACCCCATTTAAGAGAACCCTAGTAGAGACAAAGATGTATATTTTTGTATAAAACATGGTAAGGTCATTATATTTCATTTACATTTGAGTTGATCATAATTTTAAACTTACTGATATTTTATGGGAATTTATTACTGAAGCATCAGCCCAGAGTTTCCATCTGCTTGACGCTGTGATGCTTGAAATGAACATCTGTATCCTTGATCTCATGGGTTGTGTGTCAGTGTACAGTACAAGCTGCAATCCCGTTGGCTGCTCGTTTCTGTGGATGGCACGAAGGACCGCAGCCAGGATTGGTGGCTTCCTGTCTCCCAAGAATTTAGGCTTAAGTCAGTAGAGAGGAAATAGAGACCAAAGACATAAACAAAGCATTAAGATTACTATATTAAAACCACAGATAAAAAAGTATCTGTAAAGGAAAAGTTTCATTCAAAATAGTCTTTTTAAGTGAAGTATGGACAGCCTCATAGATATTGCTCGGTTTATCCAGTTCCTATGTAGTTTTGCCACGGTCTTTCAAGGGAGAGCTGCTGTGACCTATGTCAGTAAAACAGTAATCTTGGGCATCTTTCTATAAGGTAATTTCAGTGTAACAAAAGGAAGTATGGAGTAGGAACCTACTGCATGTTTATTAACCAATATTACCAAGCTCAGCACTGCTTTCTCTACCAACCTGTAGTTTGGCTAATAGTGTTTTGATAAAATTTATTTAACCACCTGTTTAAAACTGTGGTAATTGGTGTTGACAGAGGAGTCTGTCCAGTGCAATTTCATCAGTTCTTAGAATAGTTCTTACAGAAGGACCAGGTACCATTAACTGTGTATCATGCAGTTGTTCCTGAATAAACACCTGGATTGATCTCAAGGTTAGAGCATTGCTGTAAAATCAAGGTCTTTTCAAAGGCCTTGTATGGTTCTGTTAATATGAACAGAACTGCTTGGCAGTGAATACCTAATGAATAAAAGAGTGGCAGAGTCAGGTCCTGAACTTTTACAAAGAGCTATGCAATAAAAGATACATTTGAAACCATTTTCTGATCAAGAAGGTCAGCACTTCTAAAGTGTTCTAATTTTTATAGTGAGTTATTTACTGAGCAACACAAATTTCAACATGTAGAGCAATACTTTTCATTGTCATTTTAATATGTGGCCTATACTGAGTGAATATTAAAAAAAAACATTCAGTGGTTCAGCAAACTACTCACCTTTCTAAACCAGGAAACAATTAATTTTCTTTCTATATATTATCTAATATGCTAATTCATTGTATTTTCCCTATTCTGTTATAAACATGCAATAACTAGCAGTCCAAAGTAAGTGTTCTCATTCCTTCTGGATTAAAACACTCACCTGAGATGTGGCTGTAGAGTTGCTTTCATAACTAGCTGCAGAAGAGGATGAGCTGAGGCTGCTGTTCAGGACTTCCCTTCCTGGGTCCTGCTAAAACAGAACCATCTTGAATCGGGTTGTTTACCAGTGCAAGTTGTTGCAGAATTGATTTATCATATTTTTCTGCTCAGAGAACGAAGCTCTAATTGCACCAAAGCCAGTGAGAGCAGTTGTATGGCCTGCTCACAGTATAAGCAGTAAATATACCTGTTCATCTGCTGGCTTGAACCAAAACTGGTAAACAGGTAGACTTGTCTGTGGAAATAGACAGTATGTAAGAAGATCTATGAGAATACAAAGAACTAACTTCTGTCAAATGCATTAAAAAGTTCAGTATTGAGTATAGAAAAAAAAGCAAAACATAATGATTTTTAAAAACTGAATTATTATGAAATGTGGACATCTGAACTGAAATGCTTCAGAGAACCAGAGAGGTTAAAAACAGAAAAAACCTCTGATAGGTGGTTGCCTCATCCATCCTGCAGCAAATATCTGTGGGCACAGTTTTCTTATATACAAAAGCATTCACTACAAGAAAACTAAAAAGGTCCAGCCTAGGTGAATTACCTGTTGTTTGGAATATTCGCTGTCCCTTCTGCAGTGCCCGTCTCCAGAGTGATCTTCTCCACTGCTGCTGCAGATTTTACTGCTAGCAGAGCTGACACTGCTACTGCTTCTCCTGCCACTGCTGCTCCTGCTCTTGCTGCTGCTGCCACGCTTCTTCCCAGATGGCTTTATTTCATCTTTCTTATATTCATTTCCAGGCTCTTTACCATCAGCAGAGGAAGCAGTGGAAGAAGAGGATGAACTGGAGAGGGAAGTTGCGCTGGGCTTTGCCCAGAGGTTTGTAGATGAAGACTTTTCTGTTCTGTGAACCCGTCTCTTACGGTGCCGTGTTTTATTTGCGACCTCCAAAAACAGTTCAAAACATTGTGAATTTATAACTTGTTCTGTAACTTTTCTCCAGGTGTCAGACAAGCTGCTCACCACAGACTTTCAAGGAAATACAAGTTCCTGTTCCCCCACACTGCACCAGAACTCATCCAGCCCCATTCATCCCAGCCCAAATTCTTGTTTTCCCATGCCAATTTTCCACACTGGAAATCCTTAGCTTCTTTTACAGGAAAATATTTCCATCTCCAATGCTCCAAGTCTCTTACCGTGAACACATTTTCAATGCCTAGAATCTTCTTCAGTTTAGCTTGAATGTCCTCGTATGGAGATGTCTCCTCCTCTTCCTTAGACCCTGAGCTTGCTACATCAATTATTTTGGAAGCTGCTTTGGATCCTGCCTGAATCTCCAACTGTATTTTGTCAATATCAGCATCTGTATGAACTAAAATCAAGATATTTACATTCCAGGGTTATGCTGCTTGAGCAGCATTCACAGAGATTGACAGAAAAGTTTGTTGTCATGACTGTACCTGGCTTCAAAATTATTTTGCCTTCAAGTTCTCCAACTAATTTGTGCAGATAGGTATTTCTTAAGAAAGCAGAATTCCGTGACTTTAGGCTGAGACAAGCAGAACATCCAATACTCTCAAATTTTCTACAGAAGGTATGTGCATAAAATCTTCCTCCTACACTGTGGTGATGTACCTCTTCTGAACCTTGCTGGTATCCTTTGGATATCACACTAGGAATATTGCTTTGCTGCATAAAACAAAAATATGGCAAATAAAGATATTTTCCATTAAAAAGATTATCACAACTCCAAAAATCTTTCTTCCTATTAATAACGAGAATGATGACAGTCCTGCCTAAGTAAGGAAGTACTGCTTAAAATTAGAGATGCAAGCATTGGAAGAAGTAGAGTGTCTTTCAATGTGCTCTTTGGAAGAGGACAACTCTGCCTTTCCCAGGCAGTGTTTCACAAATACACTTCCCAATGAGAATTTGCATGGCTCTTTGGAGGGCCTTTTTCTCTGCATATGTTTTGGTCTACTAGGCCTCCTCTTTTGCAAGTCGACCTAGCCTTCCCATGCTAGCCTCAGAAGCTGAAGAGCACATAGGAGAGTGGTTTCTGCAATCCACTTCAGGGATTAAGAAGAAAAATGTATATCCTGCCCAAGAGCCATTTTTTTCCCCATTGTTCTGCTTGGAAAAAAAGGGATATTGTATAAAAGCTATGAATTTCACACAGCCTCCCCATGACTGTAAAGAAATAGGAAGGTATGTTGTCAAAGCAACCCTGATTGCACGAGATGCTGGGAGCGGGCAGGACTGTGGATGATCATGGCTCAAGCTGTGTGAGGCTTGGTTTGGGATATGTCAGGGACCTGTTGAATTTCACAATTGTATGTTTGTGATCTGGTTGGCCAGATGCTGTGTTGGGGTTGCACAGCCCCTCTGAGGAGCTCTCTGTCTCTACCTGTCTGCAATACAGAAGGTAAGAGGCCTCCCTACCTTCCAGCTGTCAGGTCCCGAAGATCTTTCTGATGTCTGAAATGGCTGGTCAGAAGCAGTTGGTACTTCTCCTTTGGGGAGAAGCTGGGATTTCTTTTCAGAATCTACTTCTTCCATGTTCCTTGAAATAGCATACACTTCACTCCTGTGGAGGTGATACATAGCACACAAGTAACATCTTCTGATTTTGCTTACCTGTGTTTGCTGGTGCAAAAAAGGCAATACGAAGCTTTATGTGGCTGCCAAGATATGGCAGAGCATAACAAGGAGTGACTTGTCCATTATTTTATAAGAGTGAGCTCACAATCAGTTAATGCATGACAAGCAAAATGCAGCAAGCTCTTCTGTACCTCACAGCTGCAAGCTCAACCTCCTGATGGCAGGGAGGGCTTTCAAGCTTCAAATTTTTCTCTTTCGTATTTATCCTGGCATCAAATTTCATCGTAGTGTTGGCACTGAACTCTGCATGGAATTCCAGACCACTCTGAAAGTATTGTGTATTAACCCCCATCATTGCAACCATATGAAAGTAAGTCCTGAAAGAGTGGGAATAAAAACATGCATAATTACAAATTAATATGCACATATTTAACTTTGAAATGCAAAATTACATTTTCATGCTGTTCTGTTTATTGTAAGAGCCTCTTCTGATGGATGAAGAGATGTGTCGTAACAGGATAAAAAAACCCTGAAATGCCACTGGAAAAAGGTGAAGGGATTTATCTGATGAACACAGCTAACGTGGATCCCCTCACTGCTTTATCACTGACACATTGCTTGAGGACATCATTAGTACCATTGCTCTTGCATTTGGTTTTGTGGATCCAGAAGCATATCCCTTTTCCCCCTGAAATCTCCCCAGTTTGTGCCAGGTGGGGATGTGATTCTATGCTGAACTTATAAAAACCTGTTCATACGTAAGAAAATACATCTTCACAGCTTAGTATCTTTAATCATTGAACAGGTATGACTGCGAGCATTTCTAGCAATGGCAGAACAGCAGAGCATCCTGTGGGTTACAGTGCACATTGCTGCCTCTGCAGGGTCACAAAACATTGGGTGAACGGGTTGCTTTCTCACAACTTCACTGCTCTGGACTAGCACAGCCATCCAAACATGGGACAAGTAAGAAAGACCCCTATATAACAACATGCAATCAGATATCTATTTAAAATATAAATATAAATATAAATGCTTATGTGTTTATGTGAAATGTATGTAATTTTTACTTTGGCTTGATGTCAGCATGAATATCCACGTTGGTCTCCAACAACTCTGAAGGTCTAAAATTAGCGGATAATGGTGGTGAAATCTGTATATCCACTGCAAAAGACAAACAGGAATTTTGTGAACAGAGAAACAATAAATGCTGGAGATACAATGTTTTCAATAAGCACAGTAGTTAACACAAGGGCAGTGCTTTTACATTTTGAAATACTTTAAATAATCGTGTAAAGATTGCTTCTCCAAACTGGAATTAGGCAAATACGTCCTAGGTGAAACATGCTATTTACTTCTCAAAGTCTTCAGAAGTAGCTGGACACTAATCTTTCTGCATTACAAGAGTATTTTTGAAGATTTTAGGGGAATTTAATTTCAGCAGAGGGATTGGACCCACAGTTATTGTGAGGAAATGCTCACTTTGGCATCCCAAGCTCACCTTTGGCCGTGGCCTGGGCCAGCATGGTACTATACAGACTGAACTCCAGCGGCAGGCCAACCACCGTGGGGACAATGTGCCGCAGCTCGGCCACCATTGCTGGCAGCGTCCATTGGGCTGAGATGCCTCGCTGGACTTCTTCCACCACTTTTTTCACCACCGGCTGCCAGTTTGAAGATCCAGTGAGACTCTAAAAATAGACAAATAGGTTAGGTAAGCAGGTAAGAAGAGATAGAGAAGGGAAATTATTCACTATCACAGACAAAAAAGACAACAGCTTTGTCAGTACCGTCATGGTCTGCTGAATGGCATCTTTATCAATGTTAACAAAGGTGATCTCGTGGCCCAATACTTTGACATAAGCGGACAGCCAAGGATCTTCAGGAGGCAGTTCTTTCAATCCCAGAAGCTGTGGTGTTCAGGAGAAATAGAGAGAAAAGGAAGAAGCAGATAATGTCATTTAAAATATATTAACATCTCAGCAAAGAGTAGATCCCATCTGAAAGATGCTAACCGTAGTTCCTCAGCCAAAAAACTACTAGACATCTTACAGGTCTGGACCAATGCGGTCTTTCTTATGTTGCATAACCAACTTCGGTGGAAGTTATCCCACATAACAATGAGATAAGGACCTGGTAATTTCTGCTGCTGTAAGTAGTAGGTGACACCCAAGGACTCATGAACAAAGATTTAACTTAATCTTTTTAAAAAAGAAGAGCAAACACTTACTGTGTTTTAACATACACCTTAAAACACATTAATTTTGGCTGCCAGCATCATCATCATCTTTTGTACTGTATATTAAGGGCTGACACATGTCGAGTGAAAAGGTGTCATTGTTGACAGCATAAGTACAGTGTAAGTACATCTTTCCATGACCAACAGGATGACTGACTCTTTTCTCACTGAAACACCAAAGGGATGTCTTCGTGGGTGGTGCAACCCCCGTGCTGGTGGGAGCTGTGTGTTGCAAACAGGGCAGAAGGGCATGTAGTGACATACCATTTTACTGAGTTCCTTCAGTGTCTTGTGTGTATCGTACTCAGCAAAGGGAATATTCTGCTTCCTGATAAGCTCGGCTAGGCTTTGTGACTGGAGACCCACCTGTAGGAAGCAGAGTCAAGCATCACAGCCCAAGTACAAGAGAGCACAGGAAACCCTTTGTACCTAGCATTACATTCACCGAGCCCGCTCTAAATATGTACTTCATGAAGCCACTGCACTTATAAGGCTGTGTCTACCTGGCATATGACTGCAGGCTATGGCTGCAGATGCTGAGGACGTGCTGAGCCAGCTTGGAATTAGTCATTAGTCAGCAGGGATAATTTTAGGGCAGTGCAAAGCTCAGCCCAGACTGCAAAGCTTACCCAAGAAGCTGAGCAAATACCTACATGCTGTTACATGGAGCTTCATGCTACCCTGGCTGCACCGCTGGCTGAAATTTAATATCAGGTGCTATTTCCCTGTACTTATGCAAAATACCCTAGATACCATGTGACTTTAGGTAGGTAGAGGAATGTTCTGCTGTGTAAACTTTCATCTTCTCTGCTAGATTTTCATGCCTATACTGAATGTGTTCATTGACAAATATATGTCAAGAAGACCAAATAAAAGAGGAAACCTAAGAAAAATCATAATAATAACCTAAATTTTCTCTTCCACATCCACCCTCACAACCAGAGATGGAGTTAAGCACTGCATCGCGGTCCAAATGGCTTAACAAATAGTACTCTCTGTAGCTGATTTGCATCTAGCTCACTTTTTTAATGAAATACTTACCTCAATAATATCAGTTGCAGTATTTGCGTAATATCCTCTTACTTTTGTGATTATATCAGATGGAAACATGGTGCTGGGACTGTTCATTAAGTAGACCCTCCAGATGGCACCAGCCTTATATTCAACTATCACAGGAATAAAAAGCCGCAGAGATTTTGATTAGGGTTGCTGAGGTGTCTGGCACATGTAGGCCCTCACGGTACATGCTATGGTAGATCACAAAGGGTTCTGCCAGGATTCAGTCCCACAGTTCCTCAAGCTTTCAGCCTCAAGAGGAGAGCTGTGTTTTAGGGCAGAGTCAGCCACAGTGACTCAAGAAGAAGACCTAAATCTATGTGCAGACACAGCTTTCCCCAACAGATACCCAGAGAGGAGTAGAAGACCTTCAGGGGATTTTGCATGTTAGAAGGTGCTTGTGCTTCTTCTATTTCAAGAGCGAACCAAACTCACAGCCCATGATTGGATTTTGGGTGAAAATCAAGAAATGCAATAAAAGCATTTGGCTACCTAAGCTGAACCAGTGAACAGAGCACTTGGTACTCACAGGAATAACCACCGACATGAATGACTTTGCTGTAGCGATAGCTCAGCCTGTCAAGTCTGGGGCTCAGTAGTTTAATGGCAATGTTGCAAGCAGCAGATCTGAGTAATAAATAAATAAATAATAAAATCATATGCAGATAGTCAATTGACCCAATTCTTAGAAAACTGCAAGAAAAAACTCCACCATTTGCTACTAAAAATATACTTCTTCCTCTACTTACAGCTTATAGAGCTGTGGAATCCTGCCTACTGCCAAAGCCTTCACGTGTGAATATGTGAAACTGGCTACTTGTAAGCTGGGGTCTGTCAGCAGCGAGCTGGCCACAGCTATTACAGTTGGAAGAGCAGGTTTAGTTTCGAAGAGGACGACACAAGCCACCATTCGGACGTTAGGAGCAAGTGTCTTGTCCATAAAGACCTGGAGGGAGATCTCCCTTACCTAGAGGAAGAAGACACAACCTGTGAGTACCTCACAACTTCTCAGCAAGAAGTGATTCCTAAACCGTGTATGTGTGATCTGCAGTAAACAGAGAATAAAACCCTAAACAGAGACATGAGTATGAAATTTTGTCACTGAAAATGAAGATACTGCAGGGTGCACAGTGAACAGCACCGGAGGAAACAACAACTAGTAATGGACTCAACGTTACAGCTACTAAAGCAACCTCTTTCCCAGGACATCATCAAGGAAACGACGATGTCAGGAGTTTGCAGTGTGGGCAAGAGGAAGGTCAGGAACTGAGAAACCTGCCCAGAGCTGCTAGCACTACCTGATGACTTTATTGTTCCTGAATCACTAAGTCAACCCAAATCACACTCTTTAAGATATTTGTTTAAATAGCAATTTCAGTTACTTTTGCAGGGTCTTTTCTGGAAATTTTCCTCAAGGCCAGTACAGCATCAGCATGAATTCTGTTTGGTAATGAAGCTGCAGCTGTTGAAAATGTCGGCAAAAACTTCAGGATGCGTTTGAAACTGGCTGGCTGTCCGGCATTGCCTGTGGCTTTCAGGGCCAAGGCCACGCCTTTGACATCACCTCTGCTGGTGGCTTCAGTAGCAAGGTCATGGAGTGGCTGAAAACAGAGCAGACTAAGTTAATTTTATCAGATAACAATCTTGTAGTAATGTTTAAAAATATGCATTGCCATGGGAAGCAAAACAACTACTGGTATTTCTCCTAGGAAAAATCCTATCATAATTATGAAGATAACAAATGTGGATCATACAAGCAAACTTGGCTTTTTCCTTACACGGTGTTGTAACTGATCTTCAATTGTGCCTGAGCATAGGAGGTAACCCTAGATGGATACCTGAACCAGAGTCTGTTAGAAGTTTAAGAGCAGCCCTGAGCTGACACCAGGTTCAGTTGTTCCTTGGGGCACCTCCTGCAGCCCTGCCAGTCTTCAGCCCCCAGGGTCTGCACAGCTGCAGGATTACACTTGCATATTTTTCGCTAGCTATAGTGATAGCAAGTTTACTTAACCAGTTCTACTGTTCTGAGAAGAATAATTACCCTTCTGGTGGCTTGGCTTTGTTTCACTCTTTTTTGGAAGATTTAAACATGTTAAACACCAGCAGGCCACCTCAGTGCTATGGTCCTTCTGAGTAAGAAGCCAGAGATGCACAGTCCAAGGACAATATCCTGAAGATTTCTTTACAGTGATAGGCAATTATGTAGCAGGGCCTCTTTGAAAGCTCTAACCTATGGCATATCTAGGGCTTTGCTTATATTCACACTTCAGTGCCTTTATAATAGATTTTTTTAAAGTACACTCTACCTAATGTAGAAGTAGAGAGAAGAGTCATAATTATCTTGCTTTAATCCTAAATTTGTCATACCTAAACTTGGTTTCAGCTTGTTTATAGGATCCGTTATCCCCATGGACTTCTACCACTTACATTTGAAATTCTGACCTGTTAAGATCAGGTTTTTCAAAGGCACTACTGAGCTAGTGCTCAGTAGTTTATTCTGTCTTTGACATTTTGCAGGCAATCACAGCTAAGACTGAGACACGTAAACAGCAAGTTACCTAGCTGCCAGCATTGAGAGAGCTAAATTAGAAGCATTTAAAAAAAATTCTTCACCCCTTATAATAAGAAATGAGAGTTACCTACCTGGAGAAGTTCGTTTGGACAAAGTGAAGTCTGAGCACAGTATTTATTTACCATGGAGCCATATCCCAGGTAAACAATTACTGAATGCATTGGTGCTTTCTGGATTTGGGGACAGGTCAGAAAAGTCTGCAGAAGAAAGAAGAAGTAGTCTTTAACGTTTCTAGTAATTAAAACTGGTATTTAGTGAAAATTACATTAGAGAAATAAATAGATAAAATTGCTTTGGATTTTTCCCAAATGCTTTCAGAAGTTAAGTCAACTGCTAGTCATTCAGCTACAATAAAAGTAAATAGACTCGCTCTGATTATAATGCATGTACTTTCAATTTTTATTACATTATATTATGTTCTTGAGGTTTTTAAAAAAAGATTTTAGCAAGAAGAAATCAATAACAGTTTTCTTAGGATTTTTGGTTATTAACATCAAATATCAAAATCATTAAAAATTTTTGACAATAAGGATTTGGAAACATTTTCTAAAGCATTCCCCATTTTTGTTAATACTTTGCATCTTACAAATTCAGAAGGAAATATATTGCATCTTTCACTTACAATCATGTGAATTCACCTCTAAAAAGCAGTGAAACAGAAGGAAGAAGGACCTGTACTCACAGAGGCAACTTCTAGGGTTTCCTTGTTGGATGTAACAAAATGGAAGGCAAGAAGGAGAGTTGCAGTTGCTTCCCAGATGTTCAGCTTCTCATCATGAATTTTTTGCTTCAGAAATTGGAAAGTGTCTGTAGTCCCAGCAGCACAGATTGCACTCAGGAACCAGTGTCTGCCAGGGAGAGGAGGACTCATTATCCCCATTGCCAGTATGCCTCTGATTGGAAAACCTGGCTGAAGGCAAAGCAGTTACCTGTAGGGAGGGTTGTTGGCGAACTGCACCCACAAAGACTCAATTTGATCAAAGGTCGCTATACGAAAAAGTTGGACCATTTTTAAGAACTTGGCTGAAGCTTCTTTAGTGGCTCCTTCCTTGTTATTCTGAACTAATTGCTGCAGTGTTTCTGTTAACTATAGGAAAAAACAGACAGTTGGAAGGATCCATGTCTAAAATAATTATGTGATGACCTCTTAACCTTATAAATAATGAAAGAGTATGACAAGTAATAATACCTGTAAATCTGGATTTTTAATCCTTATTAGAGGAATTGGCATCTGGAGTAGCTCTCCTGAGAACTGATAACGAAGACTCCCCTGGTTTTGTAGCTGAGTTTTTGATGCACTGATGGGAGTTCTTTTAATGTCAACCAAAGACAGTTCTTGTCTTCAAGGGAGAGAAAGAAATGCATCAGTAGCCTTCAACCAGATTGTATGTGTGAAGAACACATACAGCAGTTGGAGCAGACTGAGAGGTGTCCAGCAGGACTGTCTCATTGACCACAAATGGATTGTGCACTTCTTGGTTTATGCATTGCTTGGGATTATTTGGAAACATCATAGGACTTGCAAGAGCTTTCATTAGAGCTTGACGAAGTCTCTGACAGGTTGGACGGATGTTTCAGGTGGCCCAGCAAAACCCCCAAACAGCAGGGCGTGGGACCTGGCTGCACATCCCAAGTAATGTACAGTGCCTTGGCCTTTTGTGGCCCACAGGCTAGATGTTTCTTGTTAACTCTTGTTGACTGTTTAATGCTAATTCAACACTAAGTATGTTTTAGGCATCTCTTTCTGGCTCTGATAATCATAGCTACACTAAGGACACACATAGCACCTACCGTGCCTCTGTGACTGCTTCCCCGTCGGGTTCATTGAAGGGTGAGATCTCATACACCTGGTTGGATGTAGCAGATGTCATCAAGGCCCCGGTGTCATCATACTTCATCTTGTAAGTGAAGATCACCGTGCCCTTAATGTTTCTGACTTTCTAGAAGTGCAAAGAGACCCACTCACGAATATGAACAGGCAGGAGTTAATTGAGCATGGACAAGCCAAACTCCCTACTAGCATCTGTGCGATGCATGAGGAGTGTTTGGCAGTGGGTTGTGCCTGAGTGTGGCTTGAGGGCTCGGTGCTGTGCATACCCGGGGGCAGGTGGGGCAGGGGCGGATGTACGCCATTCCCGTGTTCTTCACCGCTTTCTCTTGGCAGTCTGTCAGGTCCTTGGTTTTGGAAATGGTGGCATGGTTATTCTTGCTGTCGTCCTGGATAACATACCTGGTTTGGCAGATACCTTCAATCCCAGCCTGTGAGTATTGATTAAAAACTATGAACTTTCCACTTGAAATAGCAATAAACAGGTCAAAGAAAATTGTGGAGAAGGTGCATGTACAGATGAGTTACTATATAACAGTAAAATGAGAATAAAAATAAGATGAGAATGGAAAAAACAAACCTCCTGTAGTTCATACACATTTTGTGACTTTTTGATGGTTATCTGCAACATGTTCAGAATCCCTCTCACTAGGTTAGTGCATAGGATGGGACAGTCCTCAGGGGCGAAAATACTTCCAACCCTTCCCTCGTTGTATTCAAACTTAAAGCCTTGGCTGAAACATGCAGCGATGGTCTCTGTCAGCTTCAAAGAAGGAGTGAAGGGGTCTGTGGGCCAGAAGCCATTGTATTCCTCCAGCTTTGGTGATCGGATCTGTGAACAAAATTAGGAAAACATTCATCCTGTTCATTCAGTTTGAAACAGTGCAATAATAGGGAGACTGGGCACTTCCAGTCCACAGCTGGACACAAGCCACTTGTCCAACACCACAGGAAACTTTTTCCCACTTGGACTCTTCTGCTGGGCCTGGGAAGCATCCCTGAGCATGCAATTTCCGTGAAAGGTTTCTGCCAGAAAAAAATAACATTATGCAAGCAGCATTCAAAACTTCAGCAAGTCTGGTGAAGGTTTCTGGGTGAGCGAAACACTAGCTGCCAGCAGTCTGTAGGGAAAGGATACTCACCCATTTTTCCAGATCTGCACTGAGATCTCCCTTCAGTCTGCAAGGCAGCCAAGCCATCACTCAGGCTGCATGCTAAATACAAGGGAACTATTTTGGCTGCTACTCCAGCTCCAACACATCCCAGAATGCCAAAGCTTCGGCACAGCTGATAAGGAAGCAGAGATGACCACGGGATCTTGCATGGGAGATGGCCCAGTGAGAGCTGATGACTTGTTCTTTGGAAGCAGTTGTCATCATTTTTGAGTTTTTCAAGCTGCAAAGCTTGCATGCAAGCCCTTGATTGCTACCTAGTGGGAAACGCATGCCTGCGTGCACATGCATAGTTACCCACGTACACCGACACGCACACCTCCCACCCTCCTATATCAAAGGAAATGTTCTTGTGTAGAGGGAAATGGGGTGAGTTTAGTGCTCTGTTTCATTTTAGGCATTTACAATCAATGCTGCAAGGGTGACTTACTGCTTTTCGCATTTTCTCAAGTTAGTCATGGAGTTGTAGACTCATAAAATGGTTTGGGGTGGAAGGGACCTTAAAGATCATCTAATTCCAGTCTTCCTGTCATAAGTATGGACTACATCCATTAGATCAGGTTACTCAAAGTCCCACCTAACCTGGCCTTGAACGCTTCCTGGGATTGGGCATCCACAGCTTCTTTGGGCAACCTGTTCAAGTGTCTCACCACCTAACCAGTAAAGAATTTTTTCCTAGTATCTATTCTAAATCCACCCCCCCTGTTCTATCACTACACTCTCTGATAAATCATCCCTCCCTATCTTTCCTGTAGGCCCCCTTTAAGTACTGGAAGGTCTCCCCAGGGCCTTCTCTTCTCCAGGCTAAACAATCCAAACTCTCTCAGCCTTCACAGGGAACGTGTTTCAGCCCTCTGATCATCTTCATGGTGTTCCCTCGAGATCAACAGGTCCATGTCTTTCTTTTGTTGAGAGCCCCAGAGCAGGACACAGTACTCTGTGTGGGTTCTCACTAGAGTGACATAGAGGGGGAGAATCACTTCCCTCAACCTTCTGGTCACACATCTTTTGATGCAGGCCAGGCCACAGTTGGCTTTCTGGGCTGTAAATGTAGATTTCTGGTGTTGGTTTCTCATCAACCAACAGCCCCAAGTCCTTCTCTGCAGGGCTGCTCTCAATCTGCTCATTGCCCAGCCTGTATTTGTGCTCGAGATTGCCCTAACCCATGTGCAGGACCTTGCACTTGGCCTTGCTGAACTTCATCAGGTTTGCACGGGTTCACCTCTCAAGGTGGAGGTCCCTTGGGATGGCATCCTATCCCTTCAGTGTGTTGGTTGCACCACGCAATTTGGTGTTTTCAGTGAACTTGCTGAGGGTGCTCTCGATCCTACTGTTCATATTGTCAATCAAGATGTTAAACAGTGCCAGTCCCAATACCGACCCCTGAGGAATGCCACTCATCACTGGTCTCCTTAAATTAAATCCTACTCAAGACTATTGTCTTGCAATTGCTAAAATTACAGAAATTCCGGCGAGGTTGCACAGACCCTGCAATTGAAGAAGCGTGTAAAGTTCGATGAAGGATATTCCTTCACACTGATTCAGTAATATTATGCACAGGATTACAGAGTGAGTAAACTCCTAGGCCGAACACTAAGTGCCCTCTTACAGCTTTCTCCCCAAAGACCTTTTCTGAGGTCTTTCTTTCTGTGCCAATATTTTAAGCTGTTTCTTTTTGATGACTAACAGTGCTTCCAGATCTGCTATCATTAGGCTAAGCACAAGCATTGCCATTAGAATTCTTCACTTTTGAATTAATGCCTCTGTGAAGAAGATCAAAAGGAAGATAATGGAAACAGATGGGACTTGATATGATATCTGAATTCTAGCACCAAGCTTTTCTCAGATTATGGACCAAGTTGAAAAACATGCATATATCATGCTTGAATCCTCATTTTCGTACTCAAACTTAGTGTTGCCTTAGTAAAACTATCTTAAGGACATTTCTTTAAAGCAGCTGAATGCCACATTTCTGCATGGAGACCAACTTAAGGCAGTTTTAGTCAAGGGGCCTGAGGAATTGAGGGCAGCAGAGTTGAAGCAGCTCTGGTTCCGTCTCACAGCGGTACCAGCTGCGAGGAAGCCTGTGGTGCTGTCTGTAGGTCACTACCAGTAACCCAAGGCAGGCTGGCTACAGCTGCAGACACTCCTGGCAGTGCCCTCAGCTCGCCTCCAGCATGACTTGTGGGTAGGGAGGTGCAAAGCTCGGTGCCCAAGTCTGCACCTCTGCCCGTCTTGGGGAAATCATCACTGCCTGAGCAAAGCTGCTTCCTCTGACACTGGGGTTATGGGGTCATCTTAGCACCAGGAAGGGCCCTAAGCTTTCAGGCTTTGAAGCTTTCGCATCTTTTTGTCATTTATTTCATGAGCCTGGAGTTATAGGTATGAACTGAATAGCTGCAGGATACAGGCAGGTGAGTGGCTTTCCACACCCATGGTGATTTACCTGGAGAAGGTGGTCGCTGTGAGAAACATGGTGGATCTCCAGCCTGCAGGTCAGCTTCACCCCCACCACCGCCAGGCCTCTGTCGGGCAGCCCATGTAGAACGAAGCTCTTGTAGTCATACAGGTAGGTCTTGTCAGTATGAAAAACGGGCTCTATTGAAAGAAAAAAGAACAGAAACATCTCCTTCACTATGACTGTTGTGATGTTACTCACAAGAGCCATACCAGCAAACAAGAGTGAGGCTGGTAGTGCCAAAAAATAGGTGCAGCCATAGGGGAGGGCAATGTGGGAGCTACTCACTGGCAGAGGGAGCACACTTACCAAGGTCCTGCTTCTGGCCCACTGTGTGGGAAGAAAGAGACGGATACATTAGAACCCCCCCATCTCTGTGGATCCTTTCATTTATTATGCATTTACTCAGTGTGCTAATGGTTGGTGGACAACCAGTAAAGGACTCCCAGGGTGCACCCCACACCTCTGAGACACCAAGCCCATGCTGGCTCCACTCACTGGCTACTGCTTGCTTGGCTTTTTCCCCACTGCTGAGCTTAGACACAGAAAGCTAGTAGTTGACAGCTGAAGTCATAAAAGGGTTTCAGCAAATTAAGCTGTCAATATCCCTGAAAGGCCCAAAGGAGATACAGTTTGCTGAGAACCACAGTGGCCATCATGGCTCTACTGTGCTAGTAAAGCTTCAACTTACCCACAAGGGAAAGCACCAGGGCCAGGATGAGTCCCTTCATGCTGAAAGTGACTGAAGACTGCCAGGGAAAATGTGTGGCTTTTATAGAAGAATTGTTAACAGGCACAGTGAATTTTGTTGAGTTATTAACTTTTTATCAACCACTCAAACCCTTTGAGGGAGAGGGGGTTGGGGACAAGGCACCGACTGTTGTTGCTGAGCCAAAACCATCGCAAGTGCTTTTGTTCTCATTTCACCAACGGAATGTGCTGAAAGTACCTTCTGAACTAAGTGCTTAGAAATATTAAAATGTAGTTAAAGCCAAAATATTTATTGTGTAAGAAAAGTACTGATTATCCTTATTCCCTGGAAGCACCTGGCGCTATTGCGGTCTGTACTCACTTTGCCCAGGTTATCCTGACCTGACCGTAAGGCACACCGCTTATCGAACTGATAGTGCCACAGTAGGATTGTGCAAAATCCTCAGGTAACCCTCCTGTGACACCATGCCAATACCCACCTCACTGCCAGCAGGACAGGCTGTCACCCACAGTGCTGCTCTCTGGGGACAGGGAACTCACCCAGTAACACAAACCTTCGTCGCCGTCACAAAGGCCATCGCTAAACACCACCGATGTTAATTCTTCCCTTACCTGCCTTCTCTTACAGGGTGTCAGCCCCTTTCACCTATGCAGTTAGCCATAGTGAGGCGGCGGTGAGGGTTGCCTCTGCAAGGTGGAACAGATGAGGCTGATGAGCATTACAGACACAAACCTCTTGGTTTACAAAGGCATGCAAAGTATGGTTCAGCCATACTCATCATGCAACAAGAATTGAGATCTTCACCCCACAGTGGAGCCCCCTTATTCCCTGTGACTTTGGAGACAGCCCTACAGGTCTGTCAGGTTGCTCTTGGCTCCAGGGTTTGGCCTGATCCCTGGGTCCCCTGCAGCTGGGACATGGGGCTGGGCTCAGCCAGGGCAGACAGAGCCTGCCACACCACTCCCATTAGGAACCTGCATATGGAGGGTTAAAGCAGCCCCAGGACTGAGGGGTTCACATTGGTACTGCTCTGCCACCGATTGCCCACCAACCTTCTTCTCTGCAGGTGTGGAACTGAAGCTGTTGCCAAGCTCACTGTGGAAAGGGACTGAATTCATTTTCTCATCAATAGGTTAGTGGCTCCTATCCAAGACAGCTTAGTTTTCATAACGTTCTCTAGTAGATTTTTTTTTTTTTTTATCATTGGCCCTTGGGATATAACATAAAAAGTCTGACAAACTGTGGATTTTGTTCCTAGATCAAAGATTGCATGTGTTGCTTAAAAAAAAAATGAAAAATTTTGAAGGAGAGTAAATACTTCACCGTATTTTTACCACCGCTATAATTCTGGTCCTGTTTGTTTCAACCTCTTGCCTTGTAAAACTGAAGGCACATGATAGAAAAGCCAAGCCGTTCACTAGTGGGTTGTGCCATATCTTTGGAAGTTTGGCAAATGTAGCTAAAGGATTTGAGTATACAGCTGCTGGCAACTGGTAAATGAGGCTCAAAAGCTAATATAGTCTGGCGTAACTACATATAGCCACACAGCTGGGGGCAGCAAGGGCTTGAAGTTAGTGGCATTGCAAATAGAAGTGTGCTGCTGTAGTGACAGGTTAAATGCAGCAACGCTTGTATTCAGTGTCTCAAAATTATAACATTATATCACTAAACCACATTATAATAGTGACATCACAGATCATAATGGTCCCCAAAATAAGGGCCCTCTCTGGGGGTTGTGCCCAGCTGCAAGGGCAGAGTCTCCTCAAAACTCCAAGCCTGAGGCTTGCAGAAGCTCACCCCCATCCCACTCCTTGCTTTGGGCAGCAAACACTGCATCCCCACTCACCTCTGCCATGCTGCTGCCATGGCACAGGATCATCTATGCTTCTCATCCAGGGGTACGCAAAACCTGTTGGTTAGGACTTCACCTTTGCGATTTCTTATATAAAATTGAACCCTCTTATTTTCTAAATCATTTCTCTAGTACATCAAGAATGATTTCAACTATCAGATTATCCCCCCATATACTTCACAGCCCTTTCATGCTTTGTATTCATCTGAAGGATATAACCTGAATTAAAAAGAGAAAAAAAAAACAAACCAAAACAGTCCTAAGAAAATTGTGAAAGTGATGAAATACCTTTCTGGACCCAGGACCTCCCCTGGACAACATTTCTTTGGAGCTATGCTGCTCTTTCCAGAATGGCAGTGGGAGACAGGGCAGACTGAGGCATCCCCCCAGCCCTCTGCAAAGTGGACATCCATGGCCTGCATTTCCCCATAGTGCTACGGGTGCTCCAGCTGCTGTGGTGGTGGGGCGTTGCTCACCTGAAGGTCTCCTGCCAAGGCATTATTGCTGAGCTCATTTCACCCCTCACACCTGAGCACTTGGGCTCTGAGACAAGAGTCCCCCTCAAAACCGTGCTCCAGTCTTGGCAAGCTGGGAAGAGAGGAGCCCTGGAGCTGGGAACTTGTGCCAGAGCCCACCCTGTGGAGCCCAGCTCCCCGGGTCATGCAATGCCCCAACTTCTCCTGCATCCAGACTTCCGGGCAAGCAGCAAACCCACCAGCTCACTGCTTTACTGCTCTAGCACCCAAACACTGCCTACTCTCTTCTCCCCATCATTTTGCAGCCCACGGTACCATGACAGCATTTTAACTGTATATAACTGCATATCTATCCTTGTCTTTCAAGCATACTCCTTTTGATACTAAGGACATTACTTTTCTAAACTGTAAAACTTGCATCCAGACAACAAAATTCACACAAATGCATCCATTGAAGGAACTAAATCTGCTGGAAAAGTAAAACAACACATTTTATCCAGAATGTTCTCAAGTGTTTTCAAAAACTAGCAAGTGATTACCTCTCCACCCCACATGGTCATAGATAAGTGCCATTTTTCTTCACTGGTTTCTATTGGTTTTGATAACCAAACACTTAATTTCTCTTAATTAATTTACTGAAGATCTGCATTTTTAGCAATTCAGTGGGATCATATTCTGCTTTGTACTCACAAACTTCAGTATATAAAAAATGAATGTATGTTCAGTCAGTAATAAAAATGGCTGGATGCATGTGTATTAATCGGGAGAACACTGATGAATTAAGGCAGGTAAACATAAGAAAACGCAATACTATTTCTATTGAAACCTGTGCAAGATTCCTGATGACTTAAGCTGCCAACGACCTCATTAATGTTGTTGGTTTTGTCTGTGCCATCTCCTAAGGCAATGCTCCAGAAAAAAATTCACCCAGCATGCATACTCAGCCTGCAAGCATAGCCTTAGGGGCAAGCAGAAAATATCTTCCAGATCCACTGGAATCCTTCAAGCTCCAGCACTCACAGCACACAAGCATGTCCCTCACTGTGCCCACACAGACCTGGAGCAGGTTGGCAGGAGGCAAAGCCCACCTGCTGATGGTGGCTACAGCAAGGGCTCATGCTGGGAGTGGAGGCTAGAGCATCTCACCGAAAGTGCAAAGATCTGGCTCTGCTTCAGATGCTTTGGCAGGTGATATACTTGGGTAACTCCATCATGTCCTGTTTAAACACCCCTGATTCACCCTAGTTTCTGCACATGGCATCAGAAACATAACTGACTCTTGTCTCCCTTAGAGCAGCCTTGTCAAGTGGCATGAGATTCAGGCTTGCTCCCTACAGCAGCACCGGCACATCACGCAGTTATTGCAGAGCACCATGGCAGCATTGCTGCTGCAGAGCACGCTGCATAGCACGCTGATCATCTGATCAGTTCCCTCTCCAGCTGCACACAATCCCAGCACTAGAGAAGAAAACACTGGAAGAAACAAGCAGGAGCCTCGTACTGCAGCTACCCAACCACTGGGGCCTGACACAGACTGTGTCTGGTGCACAGAAGATGATCACAGACTCACGACGTCTATAAAATGAGGGGTGAGGACAAGTAACATACATCTGCTCTTTCCATAACTCATGAAATAAGGAAGCCATCATATTTTTTTTCATGCGGTGATTTATTATGAAATCAGATATTTATGGGCAATTAGAACAGTTTCTACAATAATGACGTTTAATACTTTAAATTACTTGGGGAGATTCCACACATCCTTAAACACTTAATTTATTATCTCTATTATTCCTTGAGATGGATTTTCTTACAACACACAATAAAAATATTAAAATGTTTCTGTTTTTTCCTGTGCTGCAATGTACAGCTTCACGCACTGCAGTCTTCATTCTCACAAGAACATGCTTCGTGTGCATCAACAGTGTGCTGCATATCCTCTGACTTCTGGTCGAACTTCGTCTGTTTGTCTGTCAGGCTAGTAGCTGAATCTGATGGGGAACAAGAAATGAAAAGTTGACAGTATACTTCAGAAGTAGTTTCACAAGGTACAGCATTTACCATGCACTAGTCATTAATTACGGCAGGCTTGACTTCTCCTGACTGGCTCACACATCTGTATTTGTCTAAGTCACACAGAGATGTTCCAGGAAACCTACTTAATTAATAAGTCAATTCTAGCTCGAAAACTACTACTTCCGTGTAGAATTTTATTAATAATGCATTTAGGAAAGGATATTATGATCTTAAAGGAAAAACAAACTTGAAAAACAGACATGAACCTATCATCTATATAATTTGTATCTACCTTGTCTAATCTCTTGCAATTTATAGTATACCTATAAAAAAAAGACATTCTCCTACATCACTGCACCTGTGTGCAGAAATCCTGTCCACACCTGCCCTTCTATTGCCTAAATCAGCTCAGTGAAATAAGATCACACCCAAAAGCAGTGATATGTAAAAATATACAAGGTAAGGATGCCCATTTCAGGGTGCTGCACATGATCAGATGTGGCTGAGCCCTCACCGGGTTCAATACACAGTTTTTCAGTTGAATCACAGTGTTGACTGTACTATTACCCTGCCCTTATCTTCTTAGCTCAGAGCACCGTGAGGGGGAGTTCAGTTTAGGTTTTAAATGCTGAAAACATGTAAAATTACAACAAACCCCCCATCTCTCTTGCTAAAGGAAGTTTTACATATAAATGAAAACACGAAAAGGTCTTTATTTAGTCAGTCCATTCCTACGTGTGGTAGATTATTCTTAAGTTTCAAGCGGAGTTACTGAGTCAAGGCACAACCTGTTTAGATTTTTGCGCAGCTCCTATTCAGTCGGATTTCTGTTGACTTACCAACTGGGAGACAGTGGAAACCAACAGTGACCGGAGTAGTCTTGGTGGCAGAGCATCCTTTCATACAGCGCAGCACGGCCTCTGTAGAATAGCACTTGGACTCCACACCTGCAAGCTGAACGGTCTTCTCAAGCTTCACAAATGAGTGTCGCAATTTGCAGGCTGTAACACAATTGTTGGTGACAGTTTACACACTTACATTCAAAATCTTAAGATCTCCTCAGAAGGGCCTATCTGCCAACACTAGCAATTTGCAGACAACTTTCCTCTATGAAAACTGTATTTTGATCTTAAGAGAAGTAGCATCATTGGCTCATAAGCTAGTCAAATCAGATAATTAGATACGGAGCTATGGAAAGCTAATTTCAAATACAACTGACGTATTTCTAGATTAGTATGTAGAAACAGTCTGATGTACTTTCTAATAAACATTTTTCAAAGTAAACTGGCTTACTGAATAGCAGCAAAACCACATTCAGAAGTTTGAATACTCAGTGGAAATCAAGGGGGGATTTCTGACCAAATGAAAACGATCACTAAATAATTACACTATTATCACTACCATCCAGACACAGAGTTGCTGCAGGGAAAGACCAAAAGTCATTGCTGCGAGATAGCAATATTGTTCTCCTTTTTGATTCCCAGGACAAGCAGTGTGAGAAACTAAGTGGACCACAAGTTATTCCTAACTATATGTTTTATTCTCTAAAATTCCAGCCATTTCCATCATATGTTCAATGGAAACACAGTATGTGACCACTACCAACCATGGGAATATTAATGTGTACATGCATGTGGACTCCATATCCACCTAAAGCAAGTTTGATGCCCAGTATTCTTGAAAAAGACATTGATTAACAGTTAATACACAGCTAAACCTCTAGAAGCCATCACCAGAGACCAAGGAAAACCTTCCCACCAGGACAGGTCTTCTTTACAAAGGCAATATACCTCTTCTCCTTGCAGCACTGTGGAATACTGTTGCATCATAACCTCAGCTGACAGCATCAGCATACCATAAGATCCTAATCTACTGAAACACTTAAAATATAGCTTTTTTTATTTCAACTATGTAATTAAATCCTTGGAACTGCTCATGCACTTGAATGCTTTGCTTGACAGGTTGCACTGGTTCAAAAATCAGATGGTCAGCCGTAGTAATAATTACTAATCCCCATCTGGCTTTTTTGATGTGTCAAATGATGAAAATTGATGTCTGGAAAATGCTGTTGTGCTTAAATTAAAGCATTCCATGTGAATTTATTCTTTTACATTTTTTTTTCTGATCGTCTAAAATACTTCCAAACTGAAACAAAGACTTTTTTTCAGCTTGGTTATTTAATTTCAACTGACTTGTTTAGCTTGTAATTTCTTATTTCTTTCTAAACTGACAAGCAATTTTAATGCCTAATATGTAAGTTAATAATAAATAATTTTAAAATCTTTTTCATGTCCAAAATAGTTACAGATTTTATATTTTCTAAACGATTCAGTATTTTCTAAACAACTGCAGTAATATTACATTAAAATTATTAGAACTTGCATACCCCCCGTACAAGCCTTTTCTTCCAAAATCCAAGAATGTCCAAAGATCACTGCATCTTTAGCTAGATCTCCATTGGGCATCCGGTATTCCTGTTCACATTCTGCATCATATTTTCCACATATTCCACACATTTTCCCTGCCATCCATAAAGCAACTTGAATCTTTGAGAAAAGAAGTGAAAATCATTTCAAGTTAAAGTAAGTAATAACTATGGAGCAGATTTTTGCTATGCAGGTCTCTTCCAGTATAACCTAAAGCACAAACATTACAACTCTCTTTGGTAAGAATTCAAAAGGCCCTGACAGTCAGATGACAAGCTCCTGTGGTGCTTCAGTGTCTGTAACTGTTACAGGCATTAAAGCCTACTGTGCCCATTATTAATAGTCTAGACCATTAATATGCTGAAGATTTTTCTAATGGATGTTTTCATAGTCAAGGTGACAGATACAATATGGCTTACCGATTTCTTACATTCCCATTTTACATTATTTTTAGTGCAGCCTTTAAAACATCCATTCATCTTAAAAGAATGGCTGCATTTTTGCTGAAGACATGCAGCTGTAAGTGAAAAGTCATCTTTCTTGCAAATGCACTCCTGACTCTGTGTGTGTGTGCTCACAGGCCCAACACACACCTCTATTGCAAGAATAAGGTATTTTTGTTGGCCAAAAATTCCCGCTTCTCCTGCTCAGAAATAAAGAGCGGGACTGCAATCCTGTAGTGTTATCTTCCTTTTTGGGGTTTTTTGGGACCTGCACATGCTTGGCTGTGCCACTACATACTCTTCCACTCATACATACAGATTTAAGAGAATGCTATGGAAATTTCTCAACACCCAAGCTTATAAAGAGGAAGAATGATACCCTGAATGTGTATCCATCAAAGTACAATTTATCGATGCCATAGGCTGGGGCAAAAAGTACAAGCCCTTGCTTTTCACTGTGGATCCACAGAGAAGCACCTAGAAGAAAACAAAATAAAATAAAGCAAAAACAAAATCAGACTAGACGCAATCCAGCTTCTTTAAGAAAGAAAAGAGGTAACTGTCATGTTTCCAAAATGTTCTTTTCCTTAAAATTCCTCAATTGTTCTTTTGAAAGAACAGCACATTTCATAAAACAATGTAGAAAGGTGCATATATAGAAAATAGGTGTTTGTAAAAAGTTGCAAAATGACTTTAATGATCACAGATTTATTCATTTTTCTTTGGATTATTAATGTATTTATATTTATTTCTAGATATTATTACAGAGCTACCTATATTATCCGTGTCATTGTGCAGATTTACAAGGCCCTGAGTACACTATATTTGAGTAATGAAGTAGAAAGAACACTGTGACTGTCACTGGAGCTATTTCTAGCACAATTATTACTTCCCAAGTACATAACAAATAGGACAAAGCTGAGCACTGGCAGATGTTAACTCAATTTCAGCAAGATTTAGCCTGATCATTGTATACCCTACAGTCAGGAAATACCTGCATTGTGTATAGCTCCTGACTGCATAGCGCAGAATGAAACAAGCTACTCCTGTACCTTTCACAGAAAAAAATCTATTCCTGCTTTGAGCGAAGTTAACAGGCTATTTTACCAGTTCCCCATATTTATTCCCAGCAGATTTCAGAATGCTAGCCAAATTTATACCTACAAATCAAGTTAGGGAAAACATTGATATACAAATGTGATGAATTTTAGAAAAGTTCTACTTCAAAAAGGTTTAATCAAGCAAAATTTTATAGTGTAACCAAAAACCTTCACAAATTTGGAACTCCAGGGTAAGCTGCAGTATTGTATGAAAAGGAGAGATCTTCATGGAAGTTGTATCTTGCTTAGTTTGGCCATTTCAAGAGCTTCACACTCTAACCAGTCTTTCTGAAAGTTCCTACGCAAGTGAGTAAAATACATGTTTTTAACTATTAACCTTACAACCAAAGGTAGAAGTGCTTACTGAATACAAAGTGGTGGAATCTCTTTGACAGGAGAAAGACAGACAAAAAATAAAATCTAAAACATACATGAAAATGAAACACCAGATCTGTATCACTTACCAGCAGATACATATGAAACATTCGTTGTGGGGCTTTCAATACCATTTACCAGCAGCTTCACCCGTCCATTTGCAGGACGCATATCAATTTCACTGTTAAGAAGAAGAGTGTTCATACCCTGCTTTTATCACATTCACACATATACAATGACAAAGGCATTTTCTTGCTCACTAAATTGGTCACAGCGTAAGCTCGCTCCAACTACTTAAATTATATTGAGGTATTCTTGTCTCCTAAGATGCAGGATAGCATCAGCAGCATCACATTCAATGTGCATGGAAAGCAAATAAGCGAAATGCTGAAATCCCATGGGCTGCTAACCACTGCAGTGAGGCTCAGATCTAAGCTCCTCTCATGTTAAATGTGGATGACGTAGTCCCTCATGCTCCCAGCATCTGGCAGGAGTTACTTACTGACTGCCAAGCTTGATGTTAATTTCTTTCAGGTTCAGAGCTTCTTCAGCATTCTTCATCATCACCAGGAACTTAAGGTCAGAGCTGCAATCCTGAGCCAAGATATGGTAGCAGTTTGCTGGCATCGTGTAGTTGAACTGAACTTCATTAAAGGTTGTGATCTTGTTGTGGGAAACTGAGCAGCGAGCTGGTTAAATAAAATGCCAGTGAGTATTTGCTTTTCCATAAAGGTTAGTCATTAAATAGCATATTTTATTTATAGTGCTATATTATTTTAGCTATATTATTAACTGGAGACAAATAATCCTAGAAAAAATTCAGAAGGTGCTCAAGTTATTTGGGAGACTGAGGATATCACATGCTTATGAACCTGATTAGACTCTGACCTTTCAAATGCTCAAGCACTGCAGAGGGAGCTTCAGCAAAGACATTCCAGATGGGAGGCTGCAGCTCTGAAGCTGGTATCCTCGGACCTACAGGTAGTGACAGGGGAAGCCTCATGGCTTTTTCATAGAGAATCAACTGAAAAGGAATCCAAAAGCACATTCAACATACACTTGTACAAGGTATTCACAGCAAACAGCTGAGATCAGCTTTTTCTCCTATTTGGAATTTGATTTATTCTTTGTTCGACAAAGACTTTATGTGAACACAACTCATCTGACTCACTACCCAATTTCCTCTTGTCATGGGGGTCATCATTCAGACATTATTTGGGAGAGAATGAATTGCTCCCCTTCAAAAGTGGTTAGGTGAACACTACTACAGATGGAAATGTATTGTGAGTACCCACAGTACTCTTTCCATGAACAAAATCCCTCTATGAATATTCTTGGATGTAACATTAAAAGGTTGAAAATAAACAAAAGTTGTTTCCATCATCTGCACTCAAACTGATGCTTTGTGCTTTTTCTTTCTCAGAATTGACTTACTATAATTAAAATGCAACAACCTCACCGTTCTAGTGAGATAAAAATAGGAGAATGATAGGAAAGAAATAGGGGAGTGATAATAATATTTCATGCTTACATCAGGAAGCTTGACAACAACATCGCATGTCCTTGGAGAAGTTAAAGCCACAATCACCCTGGCTTGTCGAGAAGGATTCTTGTCCGTTTTTTCAGAGAACCCCAGCATAAATGCAGCCCCAGGCACAAACTTGTAAAACCTTCAATAATTAAAAAAAATTAAAAATCTGCTGAGATAGGGAAGCAAAAAGCAGCACATGTCCCAATCAGGTTGTGTCACGTCTCTGTGCAAGTAGTGTACAGAGCCTTCAGGATAACTGATTAGGTCCCCATGGCCACTCTCTGCTTTACTGATCAAGTGTTCAGTGAAAGAAAGGATCTGTTCCTCAGTTTCCACTAATTATGTCTAGTATAAAGAATTACTGTATATTACAGTAGAATGGTTGTGATCTCCCACTCAGCTTTTATGTCAGGCAGAGCAGAGAATAAAATTATAGCTGGTACTAGAACCAGCTAGAGGTACTAGAGGTACATGAGGGATTAGAACTTCATGGGTGGATGCTGATTTTTCCCAGTTGACTGATACCAGGTACTAAAGACTAAAACCTCACCATTCTGCTATAGATCTGATACTTGAAGGAACTTTTGACCACTCCAGTTTCACTTGTACAGCAGGGTGGGCAGCAAACCGTCCAGTTACCAGCTCAGTTGAAATCTTGTAGTCCTGGCAATTCCAGCCCCAATTCAGGTAAGCCTATAAAGGAAAGAGAAATGGTCCAATTTAAAATGCATGGAATAGGGTTTTCCTGTGATACATACAGTTGCATATAAATGTTGTTGACCCTTACCGCTGCCTTGTGAGCATTGAGGACTGAAGCATCAGCACAGAGCTTCCACTTGCTTGAATCTGTAAGGTTTGACACAAACACCTGCACTCGGGGCTTGATGGAGTCAATATCAGCATACACCACGAGTTGGAGGCCTCGTATCGTCTTATCATTACGAATGCTGTGAAGAAAACCAGCTAGTACTGGTGTTTTGACATCTCCCAAAAACTTAGGCTAAGAAGGGGAAGAAAATATGCAAAGAATATCGTTATAAAAGAGTTACTGTGGAACATTTTAGATGCAAGATCTAGATGAATAAATGAAAAATAAACAACTGAACTGCAAATATATACCAACATATGCACCACACATGCATGCACGCCGATAAACTCTCAAATACATGTCTATAATTTACATGTGCCTCTGCACACAGTCAGATTTTATCAGTGTTTCGCATGAGCCAAAATTTGTGCCATTTCCTGAGCTACAGATGGTATCGTGGAAATATTCACATCATTAGGATACAGCAATAATTGTATGATTTGAGTTGCATTGTTAATACCATATATTTGTGAATGAAAAGAAGTGGTTCAATTTTACTAACAACATCAGTTGTCAGTTGCACTCATCGCTTGTTCTCACAACAACATCATCCCCCAGCTGATGTCGCCCTGTTTATCGGTCTGGCTCCACCTCACGCTTCAGCTATGACTTCTGTGGAGCAGTGAGGTTTTGTGTTTGCACAGCACTGTAGCACAAAATATAACCCAGGGTGTTGTCTTCAAGATCAAGAACCTTCCCTCTTGACAGCAGGGCCTTAAGCGTGCTATGACCTGCAATTTCTTCACTCCATCATTATATTTCACTTCATTGCTTTATCCAGAGAGCAAGGCTGCACACATCAAACTCAGTGGCAGTGAAGAGCCAAGGTGCTACATGTCACCTCTGAAGCATGCCTTTTGCTGAGGCTCCTCTTCGCCTCAGCCTCCACCACCTCTGTCCTTGCACTGGCACTGCAGCACCTCAACTTCCCTCCTACTTGCAGAGGTCACAAGACCAGCCCCTGTAGGCATCTGTTGGGTAGGATTCCCATGAGGGCAGGGTCATGGTGCAAGTAAGAAGGATCGTTGCTTCACTGCAGAGGAAAGCATGTGTGGGAACTGTGGTGCATGTCTCACTCTTGATTGATACCTGAGACTTGAGAGGTTGTTATTTCTCTTGGCCCATTATCCTACCTGTACAATTACTGTGAGTGCATTGCCACTCTGCCATTCTTCCAAGCTGACAAAAATCCCTAAAAATGATACAACTAACCTGGGTAGCATCTTGAGATGAGGCATGACTGGATCTGGTAGAGGAGTAGGTACTGCTAAGTTGCTCAGCTGCTAGTTTTGTTTTTGGGAACTGCAAGAAGAAAACACATCATGCTTAAGAGGATAACTTAAAAGCATATTTGAAAAACTTGCACTAGGCAGTGCTGCAGAATACTCTGTCATGGCATGTGATGTTGGTAAATTTGCATTCTAATCCTGAGCAACTCAATGACTTGCAATATGCTCTGTCCTGCATATGATCTAGTTCTGAAAAATCTTGTTTACCCAAATATATCTGACTTTTCAGAGGAGACAAATAAGGAACATGTCTAGATGAGGATTTCCTCTGTGAAAAGGCAATGAACCAGAGCAAGTCATATTGAACCAGGCTCTTCATTCAATATAAAACACAAGAATTGATTCGTTTTACTTCTAGAAAGGCCTGATCAACTGAAAGACACACTGAATGGACCAACTGAATGGAAAGGACCAGCTGAATCACAGAATCATAGAACAGCTTGATTTGGAAGTGACCTTAAAGATCATCTAGCTCCAATCCCCCTGCCATGCATACGGACATGTCTCACTAGATCAGGTTGCTCAGATTCTCATCTAGCCTGGTCTTAAACCCTTCCAGGGATGCGGAATGGACGCACAGCTGAACTTTTTACTTTTGAGGAACATAAATACCAAGTACACTGCTGCCAGTTGGCTCATGTCCTAGTGAAAATCTTCTGCTGAACTAAAGTACGATAAAACAAGGTATCCTCCCACATTTGTCAACATCAGTATTCCAGTGTTGACCAACAATAATTCTAACCCAAGGAACCAAGTAATCAAAGCTAGAAAAATTATCCAAGTGCTTGATGGTAGAATCTTTGTTCTTCCAAAGTATCCGTCCCCAGTCCCTTGCACTGGTTTGGTAGAGCCTTGTGTCTACTTTGCAGAGCCACAAATGGCATCATGTGAACTACACAGAGGAGAACGCAGCAATCTATCTTTACACATTACAGAAGAAACACCACAGTTGATTTGGTGTTCTAAATGTTATCAGTACTGTAAATTTCCTCAACATGGACAACAAGTAGCCTTTAAGGTTCACATTTGACATGTGACAGATTCCATACTTAATTTACTGAGGAAAGAAAAACTCACCTCTTGTCTATGTGCTGATTTAAAGCGATACTGATAAATCTCATCACCCTTTGAAAATGATAAAAACAAGAAGATTAAAAGTCTCAGAAGAAAAGAAGTGATGCAATCACATTGAAATCTGAGCACCAGGAATTAAGGAAGGATTTTACTAATTATCATTCATACATATCTCTGTATGCTTAGTCACAAGCATGTAATGCAAGACTTGAAGTAGTTTATATAAAGCATTAATATTCCTACTGCAAATTTAAGACAGAAACATGCAATGTATATTGAGAGTAAGTAGTAAATTGGCAAAAATCCCCAGTTCCCTATTTATAACAAATGTTTCAACAAACTTGTGGAAACTTCTGAGATGCTTTAAGTAGACATCTGAGTCAGTGATTGCAGGTGTGTTTGCAGAATAAATTTTGCAATATTATGTTGCTAAAATTTACTGTGTCAACTCATAATTTACAATGATTTACTGCTTTACAATGCAAAGCCAGCTGCCTTCAGGAGTGCGATTCATGAACGTTAGCAGTATCAGTCAATTTACTGACAGTTACCCATATTTCGGAATATATGCTGCTGCTGCCATCTTCCAGATGTCCTGAATGATGCCGATGGCTATGGTGACTCGATGACTTGCTGCCACTACTGCTGCTGCTACTGCTGCTGCTACTGCTGCTGCTACTGCTGCTGCTGCTGCCATTCAGATACCTTGAGTGATGCCCATGGCTATGGTGACTCGACTTCTTGCTGCTACTGCTCCTACTACTACTACTGCTACTACTGCTGCTCTTGCTGCTGCTCCTACTACTACTGCTACCCTTGCTGCTGCTGCTCCTACTGCTGCTGCTGCTGCTACTGCTGCTGCTGCTGCTCCTACTGCTGCTGCTGCTGCTGCTCCTACTGCTGCTGCTACTCCTACTGCTGCTGCTGCTACTCCTACTGCTGCTGCTGCTACCTTTGCTACTGCTACTCTGGCTGCTGCTACCTTTGCTACTGCTACTCTGGCTGCTGCTACCTTTGCTACTGCTACTCTGGCTGCTGCTACCTTTGCTACTGCTGCTGCTACCTTTGCTACTGCTGCTGCTCCTCTTGCTAGTTCTGCCACTATTGCTGCTCTTGCTGCTTGCATCTTTGTTTCTTGCTTGCTTTGCTTGATCATTTTCATCTTCATCCACAGCCTTTTTATGATCAGAAGCAACAGCTGAGGAGGCAGAAGATGAGCTGGAGGGACTTTTTGTACTGGGGTCTGTCCCAAGATCTGTTAGCATAGTGTTTCCTTTCTTAGAAGGTTGCTTCTTCTGGCGTCGTGTTTTATTTGCAACCTACAGAAACAATTCAAAGAGAAGTGCAGGAGAGGATACATCTGGTTCAGTATACAAAGTAAAACTTCCCTGAGTGTCAGACAAGCTGCGAGTATCAGCCTTTCAAGGAACAACTCCCACGTCTCACTGCAGAAGGTGCTGAGCTCCCTTAGATCCACTCCGTCAGAGGACCAGCCCTAGCTGGATGCACCCGTTAGGATCAATCCCTCCAGGTGTAGCACTGGCTGACAGGCCTGGCACTGACGCCTTTCAAATTAGCCCCATCCTTACTTTCTCATGTCAGCTTTCCCTACTGAACTTCAAATTCTTGGCTTCATTTATGAGGAAATATTCCTCGCTCCCATGCTCAAAGTCTCCTACCTTGAACACATTTTCAATGCCTAGAATCTTCTTCAGTTTAGCTTGAATGTCCTTGTATGGAGATGACTCATCTTCTTCCTCGGACTCTGAGTTTACCACATGAATTATTTTTGAAGCTGCTCTGGATCCTGCCTGAATCTCCAGCTGAATTTTGTCAATATCAGCATCTGTTTGAACTACACACCAATTGCACATGTTAGAAGGCATTACTGCTTCAAATAGCACCACTAGACCTCAGACAACAATGCTTGTGTTCAATATTGTACCTGGCATCAAGACTATTTTAGCTTCATGTTCTCCAATTAATCTGTGCAAATATGTATTTCTTAGGAAGCTGGCATCTTGTGACCTCCTGGAAAAGCAGAGCTGACAACCAAGATGATGCAGTTTGATGCATATGTCTTGTTTATGGGTTTTTCTCCCTTTGTCATGGTGAAAATCCTCTTGAGAGGTATAGACATGTTTCCTTGGAATGCTGTCAGCTTCTTGCTGCATTGGAGATGAATATGTGAATACCATTGGGAGGTTATCATGGACAAGAGTAAAACTGCAGATATGTATCACAGAGAGGGTAAATATTACTATATAAACAAAAAAGGAGTGGGTTACCCTTGCGAAACCTTCACTGGAAGCTTTCTCTGATGGTTTGAAAGGTTCTTCAGCAATATTTGGTGAAACATCTCCTGGGAGAATTGAGGTCCTCTTTTCAGCACCTAGTTCTCCTATATTCCTTGATACAGCAAAAGCTTTATGTCTGTTGAGATATGCACCAAAAAATGGTGAATTATTCCGAACTCTTGTCTTTGGGTTAAATGAAA
The DNA here is from genome assembly GCA_013396935.1 of Baryphthengus martii. NCBI lineage: Eukaryota > Metazoa > Chordata > Aves > Coraciiformes > Momotidae > Baryphthengus > Baryphthengus martii. The sequence goes on from VWZK01018168.1 coordinate 65,161, forward strand.
TACATCCCTGTCAGTATCATGTGACAGAACAGGGATAAGTTGTTTGAACTTAGCAATTGTACATACAACTAGAAGTATAAATATTATTAGAGATAAATAAGAGTTCTTATATCACAGAAAGTTTTCAAAATCTAGATAAATTTAAATAAGTTTCCAAAACATGAAAGGCATTCATTTAAAAATAAAAGTTTAAATACCCTAAAAGACAATAAAATAATAAACCAATAAAAACTAAACCCACAGAATAATAAACTAAAATAAAAATAAAGCAAAATAATTTAGATATCTTTTGACTTTTAATTCCCCTATTTCTCTTCCTTGCTCTTTATTCCAAACATTTCGCTACACACTGAAAAGTCACTCTGCATATCTAGAAACCTCTGTAGGAGGTCAGTGAATAGTGGACTTTGTAATGTTTCATCAACAATAAGTATTCTGAGGTAATACTATCGTACCTTCCAACCACTATCTCGGTTTCCTCACGGCATGGATTTGTCTCAATCTTAATGTTTTTCAGTTTCACATCTATCTTGGCATCAAACTTCAGCGGCAGTTTTGTCAGGACCTTGCCCTGAATTTCAACAGCGTGTTGAAAGTATTCTGTGTTGACACCCATTGTTGCAACTGTATAAATATAGAAGCTAAAACAGAGGCAGTCAGACATAAGAAGGGTGCTCTTTTTTAACAAGTGGTTCTATCTGTTCATAAAAAAACTTCCATTGTATATGCAACCTTAGAAACTTGCCATACCTTGGGTTTATGTCAGACCGAATCTGCACGGTGGATTCAAGCAACTGGGAAGGTCTGAAATCTCCAGTTAAAGGAGGAGTCATTTTTCCATCGACTACAAATGACAGAATAACATGTAAATATGGTAGAATCTAAAGAAAGGATTTGGGTTTAAGTAAGACAGTTTTCAAAAAGAGATAATATTTTTGTTGCAGCTGGAAAACAAGAGAGGCTTTGAGATACATGAGATCTTATGAGTTTGAAAAATACTGAAAATAGGCAGAAAGATTGTTCTGTAGGCAAAGGTTTTGATGCAACATATTGAAAACGGAAATAAAAATATAGTAACAAACTAAAGAGCTGACCCAAATTGAAAAAGTGTTAATCAGCATAACATTAAAATTTCAGAAATGTGAGGAATGGTGGGCAACCAGGCTAAAGAATCCCTGCTATCCAGTCTTTCTTCACATCAAGTGTGACCATCTTTCTTGTACTGCAGACCCCAAACTGATTATTGTATTCCAGGTGCACCCTCAGATGTGTTAAACAAAGGGGGGAAATAATTTTCATGCTAGCTCTGCTCTTGCTGTTGCAAGTGATGCGATTTGCCTTCATCACCACAAGAGCACACTGCTGATTCACTATATCAGCTTGTCCTCCAGGCCTCCCTGGTCCTTTCCTGCAAAGCTGCTCTCGTCTGGGTGATGCTCAGTCTATACACTTGTAAGAGTTCCTCCATCTCAGGTGAAGGACTTTGCGTTGCCTGTGCCAAATTTCATCACGCTTCTGCCAGGCCATCCCCTCCAGCCTGTCAGGGTTCCCTGGGGTGGCAGTCTGATCCCCCAGTGCAGTGACCACTCCCATCAATTCAACATCATCAGTGACACAGATTTGCTGAGGGTGTCTGCTTTTCCATAGATCAGGTTGTTAAAAGAGGCAATGAACAAGTGCTAATGACGGAGAAATGTTGCTCATAACAAGCCACCAATTAGACTGTCATATGTTGACTACTGTCTGGACAGCAGTCCAGATATTCTTCACTCAATTTATAGCCCATTCATCCAATCAAGACCCCCACTATGTACAAGAATGTTATTTAAAAAAAAAAAAAAAAAAAGCAATTAAAATCACCCATAAAACAAGGGGCTGGGGTTCAAAGATGTTATTATGTCAAACTAACAGATCAAAACCCAAGAGCGGTGAAGAGGGGTGCATATGAGACTTCTATAAGGAACGCAAGTACATGTACTTCATCCTTCATTCCTTACGTGGTGTCAGTAGAAGGAAGGGTCCATTTTGCCTAAATTAAAAGTTTTCTGCACAACAAACAGTATGATCACTGCATTAACTTCTTGACAAGTATCCATACTTGCATTTTTATCCTATTAAAACATAGTTCTCGGTCTCTTTTCACAAGCCCTTTTCTCCTCCCACCTTCTCTAATGTTAACTATACTTCTCTTTTAATTGTCTTCTATTTTCTTCTCTGTTTAAATAACCATTGAATCCTGCTTAGCTTGTGTGTGCATCTCTCAGGAGCCACCTCCTTCTACTCATGTCTGCATCAGCTCTGCAAGAAGCTCTTGCTTTTTCTGGCCTTGAATGCTGTGGTCTTTCTCTCTCTGGTTTTCCAGATTCTCACCTCACCATCTCTGTCTTCAATCCGCACAAAAATGAGGCAGAAATCAGCAGTGTCCAGCTCCTCTTCAAATATCTTCACTACCTTCTCTCCACTACAAAAATCAGTTCTTTTTTCTACTTCTTTCTCCAGCTCCTCTTAGCCTGTCCCTCTCATCCCCTGCTCAGAGTTCACACGGCCGGTCTTGTACTTCCCAACTCACCGTTAACTGCCACACGTGCCAGAGCAGTCGTGTAGGACCCATACTCCAGTGGCAAACCAGTGCAGGTAGGAATGATGTATCGCAGCTCTCCCAGCCACACTGGCTGTGTCCATTGTCCTGCAACGCCATTGCGGATCTGGCTGATGATTCTCTTCATCACTGTGCTCCTGTCAGCAGGTTCCAGCACAGTCTGCAACAAAACAAAGATTCAAGTGGTTTGATATAAGGTCAGGAATCATTTATGCAATGGTGTCAAATCTCACAAAGAAAAGTAGGGGTCCCTGGTACCTTCACAGCCTGATGCAGGACTTCCTTGTTGATGTTGATGTAGGTCAGCTCTTGGCCAAATAGTTTCCCATAGGCCGATATCAAGGGAGTTTCTGTAGGCAGCTCCTTCCATCCCAGCAGCTAGGGAAAAGATAAAGAAACAAGCAAAATTCCTTAATGCGATGCTTTACAAATGACAATTCAGCAAGGTGATCAAACACATCACTGACCAAGCTGCAATTTTCCATTGTTGCTTGTGTTTCTGTGTTGCTTTGTAAATACCATAGTGTCACTAATTCAGACTTACTCCCTGTCATTAAAGATGCCCACGGATAGCCTCCTGTCCAGTGTTTTGTCTTCCAATGCAATAACATTTACACAAAGCCATTAGTGTCACTAGTACCATTAGTACCCCTAAAGCCAGTTTGAAAGTACAGCAACAAATCACCTTTTCACTTGTAGACAAAGGTATACTCTTGTAAACTAAGTAGGTGAAGGGAGGGAGGAGGAAGCCTGCCAGGCAGGAGACATGCTGCTGCAATGTCTGCCTCCCCCTTCACTCCTCCTGTGCTCCTTCTGGAGTCATAGGTGAGGTGGGGAGGAGGCAGGGCCAGACTGAGAATTTGCAGAAGCTGTCATAGCTATCACAGGAGTGATGTCCCCTGCACATCTCTTTCACAAAAATACTTGAGCTGACCGCTAGGCGGGCAGTTTGCCTTCCGAAACAGGGCTTATCTAGTGTGAGAAACCTCACTAAGACCTCTTCATGTAACCCACGCATTGCATTACCGACAATACTTACAGCTTTTCCAATCTCCTTTATCTTTTTGTATGCGGGATATTCAGCAAAAGGGATATTTTGTTTCGTGATGACATCTGTGAGGCCTTCCGCGTGGACACCAACCTAGCAAAATAGCATGAGAAGGAGCAGTCTTAAATATACTTACAGAGACAAAATTGCGGTAAATTGTAATTTTTATTTGCTTTATTATTGATTTAGGCAAATATTTACCTCCAACAAATCAGCTACTGACCCTGCAGAATATGCCTGCAGTTTGGAAATTATTGCTGATGGGAACATTGTTTCAGGGCTGTTCATAATGAAGACATCTCCAGCAACACCAACTTTGTAGTTATCTATGGCAGAAGTAAACAAAATACACATCCTTTTTTCTAACCATTCTGCTTATCATTTAAGATCATATTGAGCAGCTTTTTTCCATTACCAGCTCTAAGATACAACATTATATAAATTTTAACTGTTTAGGCCCAAATTACTAAATGCCTACTTAGGCACTTTTAAATATGCAACTGTCATGTTTAATTTGATTTCTTACTGAAACACAGAACGTGGTATTTCTCCAGAGAACCTAATGTCTCTTAAGAATGGATTTCTGAAGTGAAAATTTCTTGGTCGTTTAAATGCTTTTACTCACCAAAGTAACCACCACCGTGTATGACCTTGCTGTACCGATAGGTCAGCCTGTCCCATTTGGGGGCCAGCATCTTGAGGGCGATATTACAAGCTGAAGATCTAAACAAAATGAGAAAGGTAATAATGCCCAGAAATAAGCTGCATCCCATCAGAATATAAACTGAATTCAGTTTTTGTCAGCACAGCCAGTGCTCACTAACAAGAACGTAACAGAAATTCTTTGCAGATCACCCACTTCTTTCTTGTCTCTACTTACATGTTGTACAAGTACGGCAAACTGCTCTTTGACAAAGCCTTCATATGGTTATAAACAAAACTGACCACTTGCAAATTGCTGTCCTTCATTGCCACATTAGCTATTGTTGTTATTAAAGGAAGGGCCGGCCTCGTCTCAAAGATAACAGCACAAGCCATCATTCGTATTTTAGGGTGAAGCGACTGATCTGCAAGTATCTGAATGAGGTATCCCTGTACCTGCAGAGAGAAAACAGTGTCTGAAATTACCAATAATTGAGGTGTTTTTGCAGGCTGGATCCACATGTAAGCCACTAGAAATATGGGAGGGCGCATCACTGTCCCCCGCAGAAAGATTCACTCATTTCTTTTACTGCATGGTTCTACATCATATTATTAAGACAACTGAAGGGGCCATGGAGGAACAGACCCATGGAGAAATGTGGACATTGAAGCTGCAATAAATGTTCATGTAGCAATGTTTTGGGTCAATATTCACAATACAATCAAAAAGACATCAAGCATAGCTTTTTGCATTACTGATATTCAAAGATTTGTGAATAACTTCAGAAGAAAAAATGGCAGATAGGAAGATAGATTTATGCTTTGGAGTAACCCCATTGACTCAACGAGTACGCTTCACTATTTTAGACCACTTTTAAAGCGGGAGCTTCAGCAGCTCGTCAAAGACAGTCTGAGTGGATGCTGTCTCATATATCTCCTCTTATCTAAACCATCTGAAGAGCAGGAGTCCTATCTATGCTCACCACATCAGCAACCTCAGTGGGAGATCAGTGGTGACTCATCCAGTCTTAAAGGGAAGGCCTAAAAGAGGTAAAGAAATGCTAGCAATGTCAGCATTTTCCTGAAAGAGCCTTTCTCTCTTTTCTTGACTATCAAAGCAGGTCAAATTATATATCTGACCTTTAGGTGGCTAAATTTCCACCATATACAACTAGCACAGGACTTAGTTGGTTATGACAGATTATTAAAGAAACACTGCTGATATCCTTCTGAAAGCGTCCTACTGGTTAACAATTATTACAGCTTAACAGAAAAAAACAGTTGAAATATAAAATTGCGTTGCGTTGATTTTTTTTTTTTTTAAACATGCTGAATCCACAGATATGACACCACTAAATTTGTTTATAGTATATGTTCTCTAATTCACTAAGTAAGGACATCTCCACAGACCATACTTACTGGTTTGGGGTCCTTCCAAGCTATTTTTCTCAAGGCCATGATGGCATCAATCTGAATGTGGATGGGGATATCAGAAGCAGTGGATGAAAATATAGGAAGGAACTTCAGGATGCGCTTGGTGCTGGCTGGTTCTCCCACATTACCAATGCACTTCAGAGCTAATTTCATTTTGTCTTCACGGCCCTTGCTGATTGCTTCATCTGCCAGGTCATGGATGGGCTACAGGAAAAGCACAGTTCAGACTTCTCTTCTTAATATGTCACCCTTACCCACTGAAAAGCTTATCACAACAAATCAACTGGTTTTAATAAAACTGTTCAGCAATGGCTTCTCGCAGGATTTTGCCTTACAATGTGAAAACTGTGTTTTCAATGATGAAGCAAATATCTACATTAATAAAAGAATTCATTGCCTTTATTCTGAAGGAGACCTATGAAATGTGTACTTATAAGTCCAATTGCCATTTTTGTGCTGTATCTTAAAAGATTTAGAATAATGTAATGAACATTACTAAGCCAGTAAAGAAAAAAAAAAAAAAAAAAAAAAAAAAAGAGAAAAAGCCACCTACCTGAAGAGCTTCTTTAGGACAAGCTGAGTTCTGAGAACAGTATCTATTGACTACAGAACTGTATCCCAAGAAGGCAACTTGCTGAAGGATGGGACTTTTCTGAATTCGAGAAGTGGTCACTAAATCCTATGGGGGGAAAAAAGGGAAAACAAAATTAATTTGGTATTTAATATAGTGCTTGACATAACTCTCAGAGTAGGAAAATTGTCAGAGGGGAGCAGTTTCAAAAGTATTATTGTTCACATCCAAACAAATTAAATCAGCTTGTAGACATTTCATTTGCAAGCTGAACTTACAAGCTTAATTCCCCACTAGTTGCAATATAAATAAGCATGTATATAAGTTTACATAGCATCATTTTGATTTTCCTCACAGAGCATAACAGAGTGTAACACTAAAAATACAAAGATTATGGGTAAACATCAAACTATAAATGGAATATCCTTAGAACAAAGTGTTACGTTAAATGATGCAGTCTCACGTCATATCATTTTTTCCTATTTGAGAAGAAGAATATTGACTAGAGACTGGAAAAATCCTGTTCAGAATAAATGATTCATTATAGTGTCAAAATACGTGATGCTTGCACTAATACTTTTACTTGCAGCACTTAAGTTTATAGGAATAGTTTGCAATTAAAAGAGCTATTCAAATGACATGACACAAATCACCATTTGTTTCAGAAACAAGAGATAGAAGTGGACAAATTTTTGTCTGTAGAAGGTCTGATGTGTTACCTCAGCAAACTCAAATGGGAATTACTCTCAGAAGCTGTTATGGGAGAATGGCTTTTGTAACCCTGTAGCAAACTGAAGACACAATACTGTCTCTCCTCTCATATATGTAGCGCCAAAAGAAATTCATGGTTCAACATTTGCACAAAATTGGCATACATGAGAGGAGAATCCAGTCTTTAACGTACTTTATAATCAAAGGTGGTCATCAATTAGCATTCCTTTTGTTATCGAATAGGAAAAATTCACATGGATTTACTCACTGCTGCTATTGGAACAGTATGTTCATCAACTTTCGCTAAATGGAGAGCAAAAGAAACACTTAGAAGAGTCTGAAGGTAGTTAAGGTCATCATTGCGAATTCTGGTCTTAAGGAATTTGAGTGCTTCTGTAGTGCCTGTCGCAGAAACTGTACTCAGTAGCCATCTCCTGCAAGTAGGTTAAAAAAATAAACTTAAAAAACCTTAATTTTAGCTCTCAGTTCATCCAAAATGGAAATGTTTCCTATAGGGTCATACTATGAAATACCTGTAGCGAGGTTTGTCTGAAAATTGTTTCCAGATGGACTCAAGAGTATCAGTACTTGCTACCCGGCAGAGCTGGACAAGCTCCAAGAATCTGTATGGAACATCCTCGTGGAAATCTTGTTGATTATTCTGGACTATATGTTGCAGTGTTTCCACTATCTATTACAAAAACATGATAGAGAGAGGGCATACATAATTAAATCCTTTGGAATTTGTGATGGTTACTCTTTCATTGTTTGTTGGGTTTTTTTTTAGCTATTAGGAAAGCAATTTGAAGACCTAAAAAGACTGTACCCTTTGCTCGGGGTTTTTGGTCTTGATTAGCTGCAGCGACATCTGTGGCAGTACTGATGGGAACTGATAACGAAGGCCTCCGTAGTTCTTCATGGAAATGTCCGGGTCACTTCCCCGTTCACTTCTCACTTCAAGCAAGGTGAGTTGTTGTCTGTCAAGACACAAGTGTCATGAAAGGAATGAATTAGCTCTCTTCCTTCAGCTGTCTTGGCTGTTTGTTGGTTTAGGGGTACTGTGATGGCTGTCTTCTGAATGAGAGCTACTGACAGTGTAATCAATGTGTATTGTCTTCTTCCTGACACTTATAAATTAGCCCTTTTTCAGGACAGAGGAGTAAACATGCATTCTTATGGTATAAGCAAGTAAAATAATTTTTTCTCCTTTTCTTCCATGTAATTGTAGTGCCTAGTTAGCCAGGGTACAAATATAGAATGGATTGTTGAATTTTTAAGAGTGTGGAAACCCCAAGTATGGGTACGTGCAGATTTACCTAACTGCTTTGGGAGATCAATTCTCACTTCATTTCAATGAAAGGGAAGGGAAAGGTACTGCCAGAATCTATAATTATTCTCACTTTGCGAAACAAGCCCATGTCCCACCTACCCTGCTTCTGTGACAGCAACACCGGTAGGTTCACTGAGAGGTGAGATCTGATACACCTGCTGCGACACTACTTCGGTGATGAGGGTACCACTGTCTGACTGCTTCAGTTTGTAGGAGAAAGCCGCAGTCCCTTTTATGAGCCTTCCCTTCTGGAGGACGACAGAGAGACCCAAGGAGTGAACAGGAACAGAAGGGCCAGGCTTATAATTAGGAAGATCTTTTCACATCTCACGTACCGTGATGTCAACAGGACAAGGATAGATGTAAGCCATTCCAATGCTCTTCTTCACTTTTTCCTGGCAATTATTTTGGTCTACAGTTTTGGTAACAGAGACTCGGCTGTTCTTCCTGTCTTCCTGGATAATGTACCTTGTATGGCAAACACCTCCAATTCCAGCCTGGCAGATCAATACAGATAATGAGACTTCCCAATTATGCCAGGATTTCACTGTGTGAGAAGACATTTTACTGAATAAAGATCCTGAAGCAGCAGTATAAGAGTAAGGGTCTACCGAACAGTCTTATTTATACTTTGAAATCTGTTACCATTGCACACATGATTAATCCTATTGAAGTAAAAGACATGTGAGCAATACTCAGAGAATAGAGTTTAAAATTAAAAAGTCATCAATGAACAAACATCAACAATGAACAAATAAAATGGGTCCAGTAGCTGTATCAGGGAAGACATATGACAGATGATACATTTATAGCTAATAATTATTTTATGTTCAAAGGACAGCATGTTAAGTCTTAAAGACAGATTTCTTAAAGAGAATCCAGCTCATCTAATTTGTTCAACATACATTGCAGACATTTTCTTCTACATAAAAGAAAATTGTCTTTTTGGATGATGAACATGTGAGAATAGATGCACATAAACAGAAAATTGAAGGAAGAGCACCTGAAGAGAACACATCCTTTAGTAAAGTAGTTTTAGAATTAAAAAAACAAACCTCTTGCAATTCATACACGTTCTGTGACTTTTTAATGGTTATCTGTATCATGTTCAGTATTCCTCTCACTATGTTAATACAGATATCGGGGCAGTCTTCTGGGCCATAAATGTTTCCAATCCGTCCACTACTGTATTCAAACTTGAAGGGCCGGGTAAAACATGAAGAAACTATCTGTGTAATTTTGGAAGATCGAGTAAATGGGTCCTTGGGCCAGATGCCATTGTATTCCTCGAATTGTGGAGAGCGGATCTGGGAGGAAATTAAGAAAAGATACTTATGTGAATAAAATCACTTTGGTACTAAATACACAGATTGGAAGAAATTAACATAATCATGAGTTATATACTCTTTCCTTCCAAATGTAGGCTTAGAAATTCATACAGCAGTTTATTCTTTTGTCTCTTGCTTACAGTATTGTAAAACCAGCACAAATCCTGTGGGCTCAGCAGTGTTATTTTATCTTACAGAGGCAGTTAACGTATTGCTATTATCTCCCAGGAACATTTAAAACATTTTAATTGCATTAACTCTATAGAGAGAAAGGCTGATTCAAAAACTAATTAAAAAATTCAAATAAAATTCTCCCTATTTTTTCAGCCTTAAAGTAACTATTCTGCTTTAGCTGAAATTCAGAACTCTCAAATTTTATAACATTCAAAATGTCAAAAAGGTATAGTTTTAGAATGTTTGATTTTAACTCATCCCTTCCAAAGTTGGGGTTTTTTTTACAAAACTAGTTGTTATGTTTGATTCATATTTGCGAATTTTTTTACTGAATCCAATTTTTTTCCCCATACTGAGTCACAGTGTAAGTTGAGTAATTGAGTAACTTTGACAAAGTTACTGCAAGTTTAGATGCCTCGGAGTACAGCCTGGTGCACACCATATCAGAATTTCAGGATGATGGTGGAGACTATAGCACAAAATACAGTGCCTAGCCCATGATTTTGACCAAGTCCTGACTTCACAGAGAATTTCGAAATGTTTCTTGAGATTAGAACCAAATCTAAACTCAGAGCAGATTTGAATGTCTTGAGTTAGAAATAACCATTTTCTAAGAGAATCCCTGATTTTGGCAACTCCATTTCCAACACAAAATCTTGAGGAACACCTACTACAATCAATCTCCACCAGTAATTGACTGGATGCCAAATCACTCATCACTTCTGAAACTTTAGTTTGCAGATCACTGTCTGACTTCTACAGTGCTAAATCTCCAGTTGTGTTTCCTACAGCTTTCCTAACCACAGACTAGCCAGATACAATGATGACTGTGATTTATAGTTCATGGTTGCATGGTGGGTTTGGAAGAAGACTGGGTACCTTGAGGAGGTAAGTGTTCTCCGACAGCCCACTGATCTCTAGCTTGCTGCTCAAGCGCACGCCGACTTTGGCTAAACTTTTTTCTTGAAGCCCGTTCAACACCCAGCCTTCATATCTGTATAGGTGGCCCTTTCTGCTACCGAATCCAGGGTCTGTGGGGAATAAGAGCCATTATCACAATACTTGCAAGCATGTTCTAACAAATAGAAATCATCATAACGCTACTGAAAGAAGGTTATAGAAAGCAACTTACCAATGTCAAACTTCTGGCTATCTGCAAAAAAAGAGATGGAAAACCAGATCAGTACCATTCAGTCTAGATCCAATTGTTGCTACTGAACACAAGGAAATTTTGGGAAAGAGAGATGAAAAAATATGTAGGCTTACCTACAAGGGTGAGCACAAGTGCAAGTATGATTCCCCTCATAGTGAAGGTGAATGGGGCTCTACTGGACATGGTGAGACTTTTATGGAAGAAAGCTCAGGAACACGTGGCTGTGTTCTGCTGAATTCTCAAGTTTTTTATCAGTTTATGTAAACAGTTCCTTTTTTGCAATCGTGCTTTCTCTTCAGAGGGAATAATGGAAATCAAGTCATACCCTGACATCTCACTAATTTTCTCACACAAGCCCTTTGCTAGACTATTTAAAAGTTTCTAATTATCATAGTGAAATATTTTTACTAGGTCATTTACAACAAATTTACAATAAACATATTACTTAATTTCCTAGATTGTGTCACAGGTAGCTGTTGGTATTTGGTCCTGTCACAGATTAGGATGGTTTTGCCAGGTTATGTTGACCTAGCATCTGACCCAAACTGTTATCTAACTGATAGTGGCACAATTAACAAAGTAGAGTCAGTGTCACACAGGTTAATGATGTTCTTTCTTTTTCTTCCCTCAGCACTGGTTTACAGCCACGCCTATAGATAGACGATGAGGACAGCTAAACTCCTACTATTCTTATATACATACATGTAGCAAAGCACATTTAATATCCTACTGAAGAGCCCTATATATGGAATATATATATATAAATATGTATCAATAATCAGAGGATCAGTGTGTCCTTTCAGCTCTGGTCACACTGACCAGGAATATTTTTTAAATGAACAAAGATTTCATAAGCAATCTGTAAATATTTTTTCTTCCAAGGTAAATGACAGCTAAACGTGAACAATTAGAAGCCACAGAGACTCTTAGTAGCAAAGTAAGGGGAATGGGAATGCAGGTCAACTAGATCTTTTGCATTTCCTAAGAAGCCAAATACAAAATAGAGCCAAGTACTGGAACTGATGTAGGCTTGCAGTCAGCATCATCACTGATTTACATTGACAGCCCAAAACCACATTCACACAAGTGTTCTCCTCTATAAATGTCAGGGCCATGGAGCCAAGAAGAGAGGCACAAAATGCACTGGCCCTTTTCGAGCATGGCAATAAATTGATAATCACCAAAAAAGGAGAAATGAGTTCTGGCCAAACCCCACCCCCCACAAAAAAGGTTGCACAGTCTTTCAAAGCAAGCTGTGTGGCAGCCAGATCAACAAAAAAGGCAAGAAAAATGCACAGGGTCTTCCAAGTTGGAAGGTAGTTCTGAAGGGGTAACTTCAGGCAATGCAATAAACTGGGCTCGAAGTCACACAAGAAAATGTGAATCCAAATCTAATTCGACATCTACAACATCACGTTTATTCAGTTGCTTTATTCTGTTGCCACAAATACCCATAATTACACGATTAACCCCAGGAGTGTGATTTGTGGCAAACATTATTTTCTATTTCAGCAGTTTCTAGTCTCCCACTAGCAACTGTTCTTCCTGGGTTGTTAGTCCCATAACAGACTTTTTCAACCAGATTTCCTCTGGGCTGTAAATCCACCTAGGGGACTGCCATCCAGCTCACTGTGGAAGACTACAATTTAGGGGGAATGTTAGCAAGAAATGTGTCCTATTCTATGGTTATCAATATATTATGTTCAAAGGAACCAGCAAGCACTGTGCCTTAAAGTGACAAACTTTTCATGATGTTGTTGGCAAGCTCTTCCACACAGTTGCAATTAATTTATCATAGAACATTTATTTAAAACAAACTTACCTGTTATGTGCTCCAGTTAGCTGCAGGTCTTGGACAACCCAAAACTTGAATAAAAACATGAGTACTGTGTCATTGTGAAAACTACAACACAAAGTATACCATGGGATTTTTATTTTTAAATTAGTTTTTAATTTTATTAATTACAGTGTAACTTTGCTGGGCATATTGAACAGCAAAGATCAAATATCTTGTCCGAAAGCAATAAACAAATCATCAGATAATGTGAACTTTTCTTTTGGGATCAGTTTTCAGATCCAACTATATCAACCTTTCATATCTTGTCATCTACTTCTCTTGAAAATTAGATGAGGACGTGGAAGGGAAGAAAGTAAAAGCAAGATGTCTTATGTGTCTTCACACACAAAAGCTTTGTCGTAGATGCAAATTTAAAAAAAAAAAAAAAGAAAAAAGAAGAGCGGCAGAAGTAGTAACTAAGCTAATTCAACATATAGAGCATTGTCATTAACCTGTAAATACTTCTATTTCCCTTTCAAGAATAACCTGTTAAGATTTACATTATTGTGAGGATTCATTAGTTACCTTGGTCTCATTAAAGTGTACATAAAATAAACCTTGAAAAAAAGCTCGGATATTGTCTGATTTTTTTTTCCTTACATATAGGAATATTTTTGTCCTGCTGCAGCTGAACTAGAGCAAGTCTGCAGAAGCTGGTAGAAGTAGTTCTTCAAGTTAAGAGAGGCCTGTTTTGTAGGGAGAATGTCTTCTTAAGTTTTAATTTATTTTTTTGCTATACAGTGTTTTGCAAAAGATATATTCAACCACTGGGGATGAAAGGGAAAAGAAAAAAAATCATCAGCTGTAATCTAATCCTGCAAAGTAAATTCTCGTACTAATGAGTCTGGTATTCTATGGTAAAAGCATTCTCTCATGTAGACTGAAACATACAGAGCAATCCAAAAACTTCTAGGCACATTTTCTTTACAGGGACAGGACTGAATCTATGCACCAGACTTCCACACCAGGTCTAAGAGGTCAGCTCAGGACTCATTGCATACACACTTCTAGCGTAGTTGGTTCTTCCATGGAGACATTCAAATGACTTTCCACTTCTATAAGATTGGTTACAGAATACTAAAGCAAAAAATTAGTACAAAATGTTCATTGCTAATCATCCAATAGGCACAAACAAAAAATAGGTAAATTTTGTTCTTCAAAGGCATTATTATCCTAAAAATTACTGTCATGAAGAAAAACCACCCAGTAAAAAAGCTTCAACTAAATGAAATGCACTCAAGCATCCCCCTGAAGCAGGACTGAGCACACCTTAATGACTCCAGAACAGCAGCAGCCCCTAGTGGCACACTGGTGTTGCCTCAGTTGGGGACTTAAAGGCCTGGAATAACCTACTAGTTTGAAAATAAGAATCCTACATGTAAACTACTGTTCTCCCACATAACGGATAATAGGTTATATTTTTTACTTTACATCTCTAAATATGTTTTTTTGAATATTTATTCTTCCATAAGTAAAATTCAGGCAAAAGTTGTCCAAAATGTGGGGAAGGTGTAAGCACAACTATACACTGCCAAACCACATCAGCAGATGCCGTAACTATGATCATCCATTTATTGAGGAGGAGCTGGAGAAGTGAATTAAAAAAACCCAAAACATTATGTTATTTGTATTGTCTTTCCACCCGACTACCTGTGCAGCAGAAAGCTGACAAATAATATCATTATATACACTTCTGCTTCCTTAAGGGTGCTGAGCAAGGACACACTACAAATATCTTCTGCAGTTTGCATTGGCTTCATCTCAAGCTGCAACTCAGTGTACTGAACTAACAAGCAGAAACTGCAGTCTTCTGTCTCAGCTTCTCAGAGGACTCCAGTTTCTTCTCTTTCCTAGGTTATTCTATTGCTATTTTTCCAAGCAGTCCAATTGCTCCATTACATCCAGTTGTTCTGAAGACAATGGGCAGAGCAGCAACGCATTTTCAGTGAAGGATTCTAAGCTTCTAAGTTAATTTCTTTCTCACGACCCTGAGAAAGGCAGAATTTTCTTAGACATCTTCCCAACAGTCACTTACATTAGGATCAGAGCTATACACGTACGTCCACAGCTGCAAGAAAACCCAACAAGAAGTGAGATGGAATTGTAATGTGCAAGGAAAAGGGCTTGCTTGGAGTCAGGTGAAGGAGACTTTGAAACATCATACCTCTACTCAGTTATTTTGTTTATAAACAAAAAAAATAAACATAAAAACATAAAAATATATACATATTATAAACACAAAAAAAATATTCTGGAGTCAATTAAAAGGAAAAACTAAACAAAACACAAAACTAGCATCAGATTTGTTGACACAGTGTACAGTCCTACAACCATGACAGCTTAAAAGTTTAGTGTACACAAAACACAGAATCAGGGTTTTTTTTTGCAATAGAATTTACATCTTTATTATTCACATTTGCAATAATTTGGTTCCCGGCTGAACCATTGACAGTCTAATGTATCTGTAAACTCAGTATTACTATAAAACAATTTAAAATGCCACATAAAATAAAACTATGTATGCATGTGTTTCATTTTATGGTTTCTCAGCAGAATCACTTTGCCTATTTACAAATATATAAAGATTTTGCGCTTTAAGTCATCTGAAATATCAAAGAGGTATTTTCAAATCACAACTTAATAAATATAGAACCTGTTTTGTTAAAAATCTACAGTATACTGTACATTCAAGTTGAAACAAAAGAAGTTTTAATTCCGGTTATACTTGAGACATAAATGAATATTTTCAATAATTAAACAATTTCTAAAAGTGCTGTCTCTGCCTGTGATGAAAGGTAACATTAGGATCCAATACTTCATTAGTCAAAGTTTCAGACCATTGCTTCATTCACAGAATCAAGGTTTCTGTTACTAGAAAAATATCAAAGCTTTTATATATTTTTAAATCATCTTCTTTCAAGTGTTTCAAGAAAGAGGCAAAAAATGGTCTAAAAAATAAAAGCCCTGTGCACACATCACATACACACACACGCCACAATTCAGATCACCACATAATCCTCTAGAAGAATGAGCAAACTCACAGCATTCTGTTTCACTTTAGAATAACTTTTACGAAGACATCTCTAACAAAAACCCCAGCAGGCAACCCTAGGAAGTCTAAGGCAGTTGTTCTATGTGCAAGTTTCTACATAGCAGAGTGCCAACTCCAAAGTCTTCCCATGACTGTGCGTTACTCTGTTTCTTCTTTGTCACTTTCCACCCACTGATTCAGCTTGCTATCTCCATCGGGTTCTTTTGATGCAGCACTGGAACTGGGAAAAAGAGAATGTTACAATGCAAATGATGCTTTGTACAGAAACACAATGCTGGTTTTATGATATGATTTTAATATGTTTTGCTATGTATCAATCATAAGCCTTAGATTAGCCTTTCTGCAAGTAATCACAATTTAGTCTCTGTGCTCTACACAGAGTTTAGTGCTATAAAAATAATCATATGCAACATCATCATTTCAGATACCTGTTATGTGTAATATACTGAGATATCTGGCAGGGTTCTGCTGAAACTGGACCATTCAACATACAGTGATCATTTCTTTGTTGAGATGTAGGTTTCACTAACCGATTGTCTTGGTCAGAACCTAAAAAAAAGATATACATATCATCAGCTAATATACAGTGCAGATGAAAACGTTTTAAGGATTTGCTTGTTTTATTTCCTTGGCTTTAAAAAAATCAAACCAAATATCTTAGAGTATGTATATAATAATAAATCTTATAAAATTCTATCACAGATCTGTAACAATAAATGCACTTCAGGTTATTGAAAGAAATTAAAATTAGGATTCTTGATCTGAAAATGAAGCATTAACATACACAGCCACTGATGCAAGTAGTTATATTGAAGTCAAGTTTAAAGTCACTCAAATGTAAAGTTTAACTTTACAATTGATAAACCTTTTTTGCTCCTTAAAAGAAATTTTTCCAGCATGCACATATAGTTAACAACAACATGAGAACTTGCAAACTTCTCAGAGTATAGAAAATACTGAAAGGAATAATACTAAAAGCCTTAGCATTTATATGAAGTTAACTACTGCTAAAGTCAATGAAAAGACATGGCCAAATTTGGCAGGGCCAGATCAGCCTCCACTAACTCTTCTTCACATTTAGATTTCAAAGCTTTCATATGAAGTGGAAAAACTGTATTCTACAGTGTTCACCATAGCACTACAGAACTGGACAAGTGTTGTAAAAAAGGAAAATTTAACATTAAAATAATTCTAATGATAAGCTGCTGAGTAATATACAACTGGAATATGATTCTGTGTGGCAGACATTTGTTTTTATTACTATTATCCAGTCGCTTAAGATTAGGCTATGATAAGATGGAAAAATGCTATTTAGAAAAGAAAATATGGTATTAAATACAATCAGAAACGTTAGAATTTGAAAAAAGGCAATTACAATTCAAAATCTTTAGTGTACAATGAATGTTAAACAGATCAAGCTGCTCACAGATCACTAAATCAAATCACTCAAACCCGTTTCTAAAAAAAAAAAAAAAAAGTGTTGTCTTCCTACTGTGGAAGATCATTTCACTTCACACTTACAGAAGCACCACAGGAATTACAGAGGAGAAACAAGGAGAATCCAAAATGAGGCAGGCTACTGTATCTAATAAGAATACAAGTTCAAGCTATTTTTACTTGCCAGGTATCTCACACATTTATCTTTAAATGTTGGCTGCCACAACAAGAATCTATTTAACAGAGATTGTTGTTACTTTTCCTCCCACACAACTATTTTTTCTGGTCTCACCTTACCCCCCAACCCTTTAGAAAGTATTGAAGACTTGGTGGTGAAAACCAGAACACTGTACAACCATAGCCAGGCATGGGGGGGCGAGGGGAGGATGGGAAATAAACCTATCAACTTGAAAGAAGAAAACTGTAGAAAAAAGGAAGTAAAAAATACTTTCAATAAAACAAATATTCTAAGCTACATATCATACAGCCGTATTTTCATCACATTTTATAAAGATTTTCATCTTAAAATTCAACTGCTTATTGCTCAGATTTATTTTCATTTTCTTTTTGCTTTCACTAATTCTTTTTCCAAAGGAATCTTTTGTTACTGAATATATATGTTTTATATTAGCTCATCTCAAATAACTAGTGCTGCTGTCCCCACATGACAATGCTCATTTCCCAAACTTGTTTCTAATTTGCACAAATTTCTGTAAGCCACAATTTCTTCGACTGCCTTGGCAATTAATGTACTCACATTTAATTTAATAATTCTAAAAGTTCTCCATTCTTAACAGCTGTACTGTCCGGTACTGGCCATTCACCAGATTGCTTCACAAATATAAATTCATTACATAAGTAATTATCAGGGAGGGAGTTCTCATGATTCCCTTTTGAGAAGATTTCTAACCACCACTTACCCTGACAGGTAGAGGCATACAGATAAATGGTAAAAATTTTCTTAGGAAGTTTTGTTTTTTTGAATACTTTTGTTCATATTTGCATCTCCTACTTGAAAGGGGAGTGAAGAACCACTACATTACAAGAACATAATTTAAAATAAATACTTGCTTCTTAAGAAGGCATTTGGAGTTGTCACATTTTCAGAGTGCTTGTAATCAGTAGACATACTTAAGAACTGTTGCTTCAGCCATGCTCCTCTATCTTCTTCAAATGCCTTTCTCTAGGAGAAGAAATGACAGTTTACATTTACAATCACAGGAACAAGCTTAGTCCACATTAAATTGATGCTATTCTAAGAAAGAAAGAGTGATACAGTGTCCATGCAATTAAGGAGAGACAGCAGTTTAAGACAGAATCACAGTCATGCAAGCAAGCTTTTGAATTCAACAAGGATTAGCTGAGGAGGCGTTTATTTACAAGCCAGACCCCATGGCTCATTTCACAGAGGTCTGACTAATCCTTTTGTTTTACTGTTCTCCACTCCAGTGACACAATCTTCTATCACTGTCTTCTATGCTTCCCTGCCTCTCAGTGTAGCACTACCTCTTGAAGGTAGCCGTCATTTCTGGGCAGCTGCCAGTAAGGATTACTGCTTAAACCTCAACCCTGAGCCTTCTCCTAAACAGATAAAAATGACATTGAAAATACAACTGATTACTTCTGTCCAAAACTGGGGCAGAGAGGGGTTGTTTCATTTTTCAATGAAAAATTCACTCTGAGCACAGAAAAGAAAAATAATTGCTAAAAGACAAGCTCCAAAAGATCCAATGGCTCTGGAATCAAGCAACAAGCCATTTATTTCACCTTCAAAAATCATCAGTGGAACAGAATGCTCCCATTATATAAAACTATTTCTACTATATCGGTAGAAAATAGAGCAAGCTGAACTCCAGTGCACAAACATCTACAAAGCTTAAAGCGTTTCTTCTCTTTTCATACTTAAGCATTTTAAGCAGAAGCATGAGCTGTTACACTTATGCTGCAAAGTAGTCTTCAAAACTTCTGGAGAAACAATCATCATCCGTTATCACTCAAGACTTTCAAAGCTAAATCCACAGCCCAACATGAAATACAAGAATTCATTGAAATGGAAATAAATGTAAAATACATATCTGCATGTAGTGGTCACTACCACATGAACTACTATTAAGCCAGTATCTCAAAATCTGAAGAATTTTATGTTCTTTACAATAAATTATACAATGCACAAGTACAGTAAAAAAAAAAAAAAAGCTGTCTTGAGTCAGACAAATCATCCATCTAGCACAGTATTCTGTCTCCAACAATGGCCATATGAGAAACTATTTATGAGATCACATGAACCTGGCCACTTTCCACAGTGTATTTCATCAGAAGTTTCCCAGCCCCAAAAGCCATTTATTTCATTGAATGATCTCCTATAATGATCAAAGATATGTTTTATACAGTGTGAGAGGGATCTTTCTTTATAGATGTTAACAACCAGATACTGGATGGCTGCACTCTAGTGCATATAACAGTAAAACTACAACAACCATAACATCTTCCATAGGCGTTCCCTTTTCTTTTACCTCAAGTCCTAATCTAATAGCAGC
Source organism: Baryphthengus martii (assembly GCA_013396935.1). Classification (NCBI taxonomy): domain Eukaryota; kingdom Metazoa; phylum Chordata; class Aves; order Coraciiformes; family Momotidae; genus Baryphthengus; species Baryphthengus martii. The sequence goes on from VWZK01018168.1 coordinate 85,014, forward strand.
TTCTGTAAAACTTCTTCGTTCCTTCTCAAAATTCTTTTTTTGTTCTCGAAACAGTCTCCACTCTTCCTGTAGACGCTCTCTTTCTTCCAATAAATAGCAGTCCTGTAGTAACAGAGTGGTGTCATCATCACATGGAGACATAAGCTGTTGCTGCAGATAGAAAGCAACAAAAGACACAAATATTAATTTGTGAGTGACTGCTGCACAGGTTCAGTTTTATCAGAAAAAAAACAGCTGAAGTTTAATATGGGAACAATGTAGTAAGTATCAACTTGGTGGGTGCTGAGGGCAGAGCTTCCGAGGGCAAGCAAAATGTCCCTGTTCAGGCAGCTGACCTCATCAGTCTTCCTCACCTTTGTAATCCTGGTAGGAATAATTCTAGGCGATAAACTCATTAAACTACAAACCAACCCAACAACATACCTATACTTGGACCAACCACTGACATACTTTATTTTAAAAGCATTATCCAAGAATGGAGAAAGGCTCAGAAGTTAGAAAAGTGGCACATTCTTTTTTTCTCAGCTGAATTTAACCTTTTTTTGTTTTTAATTAAAGCTTACTACCTGCAAGAGCTGTTGCTGAGTTTTGATCATTTCTTTACATTGCTGAATCTCTAACTCTAGCTTTTCAGTTTCCAGTTCATGATCTTCTCTTGAAATGACATCTTTTTCATTCAAAGGTCCTGAATGTACACGCGACACTACGGGGGCAAAAAAAAAAAAAAAAAAGCTACTTAAGACACAAAACAAAAAATCCCTCACACCAGGGACTCATAGCAACAAAAAAGTTTTAGATCGCATTTGTGTCATCCTGAAAGACAGATACACAGTGTATTCAAAGGCACTACTATCAGAGACAAGAAATCCAGAATTGGTGCTGCACATATAAGCACAAAATTCAGACCAGAAAAAAAAAAATTGCAATAAAATTATAGCTGTTTCACATTCCCCAAGGTAAATCAAGTGTCTCCGCTGCAATAAAAAGCATCACACAACCCACACTTGTTTCAGTTACTTAAAAGAAGAAAAAAATAAATTAAAAATAAAAATCAAGACAACTAAAGACTTCTTTTCACTGACATGCTGTTAGCCTGTTCTTCTGAGCCCATTTTTGAAGGGCTTGTGTGTTCATAAATATAGTTACTGTCATATTTTTATCACAGATATAAAAAGTAAGCCTTTTCCTTCAAGTCCTATGAAGGAGAAATGGAGCTAACAAAGATTGTGTGCATATTTTCATCCCAGTAAAGGAATGAATTAGAGAGTATGTCATTATACAAAATAGATTTTATTTCTGCTTTATTTAATTTCATGTATAGCTATCACAGTGATTGTAATGACTCAAGTTTTGATCCCCTGATGCCAGTGTTTTGAACATTAATTTAATCCTAAAGGGCTAGACTTGGTCATCTATATAACACCACCACTCCCACCCACCTCTCACCCCCAAAAAAAGATGACATCAAGAAAACAGCAAATACTTTGAACATTTTTGCTGATGCTTTCAGCTAGTTACACCAAACCAAGTCTTTCTCTGAACAAGTGTTCTTAAAATCCTTTCTATGGTATAAACATACTTGCATAGACCATCTGCTCTCATTTGCAATCGTATGTGTGACCTTCTCAGTCTTATTCTTGCCTGCAAACATCCGTGTGGTAGCAGCAGCATTTGCTTGCATGGAAAAATAATACTAGGAAAGAATTTTATGTATTTTTAGATGTCTTTTAACGCTGTTTAACAGCTGGAAATGAAAAGAGTTCGGCACCATACCAGCAGGCAGTTCTCTTTAGAATACCCCAAGAAGCCTCAGAGGTATGGATGTGGCAAGCTTGGCCTCTCAAGAAGGATTTACATTATTTTGCATCCAATTACTTCAAATTGTTATATCTGCATTACTTGAACATCTCAAAAAGGTGGGGAAATGAAACAAACACTACTACAGGGCATGTACTTTCAAAAGAAAGTAATTATTTCTTCAGAAAGTTGCTGCTTACTGTGTCAAACTATAATTGAGTCCTTTCTCGTGATAATAGGCTTGGTATGCATTGCTTCCCTGACTATCTATAATTAAAACTCATACAGAAAAATGCCAATTGCAAGCCCTTTGAGAGAGTCTACCAGGTCACAATTCCTTTTGTTTTAGCTTTCATTTAGCTTAGACAGTCAGCAAAGTCAATCCTAAGAGCATGATACCAAAAGGAATTACCAGTAGCATTTTAGATGTACATGTAATACAGTTAAACATCACCTTGATTATCCAGTTTCTCAACATGATTTTTCAACATTCTCCATTGTTTTCTAATGCTGTTGGTAAGCTGCTCTCGCACAGTTTCACAAGACAGTTCCCACATATTCTCTTTATTTAACTCTCCAATATCTTCCTCTGGGTCTGACAGCACCTGTAGAAGCACAAACAAGATGACACTCCACCATTTCAAATACGTGTATCTGTTTATTTAAGTATGTGTATAGATATAATTTACTGAAGAGAAGGAAAATTCTTATATAAAAGAAAGACTTTTCCATCCAGGGAAATCTGACTGTCAGAGTTCAGTTTCCTGAAAAGACAGGAGTGATCAGGCCTTCTCCAGAATCATCCCCGCAGTGAGAGTGCATCAGCTAGCAGGACTTGCTCACTCTTCCACATCTTCAAACTAGAGAAGCTCAGATCGCCGAGTTCTGCTGTCAAACTTAAGCTGACCACATACTCACTATGCAGCACGAATAGGATAAGACAAAGATTTTCTCCTCTTGAGAACTGAGTAATTTGTCCCTGCCTTACTTTACTCCATGATATAAACAAAAAACAAAATAAAAAAATAACACACTGAAGGTAGAGTGCAACTAATATCTCCCTCTGCCACTTCCATTTTACACTACTGTTCAAATATCAAACCTGAATGTTGTCTTGAAGAGCTACAGACGTAAAAATCTAAATAGTAGATTTAATTTGAAAAAGCTATTTGAAAACCTGACATGAATACTCTATTCTTCACAAGCATCTAACCTGTTCTATACAATCCTAACTACCAAACCACCACGGAGATTTAATTTTAACTGAAGAATACTTACTGGTCCATCTTCAGACCTTTCTTTAGGCTTCTGTTTCTGTGGTGGGAGAAGGGAAATAATCTCTTTCTTCATTTGCTGAAGAACTTTTTTCAGCTCAGCGTTTTCCACTAAAAGCTGTCTTTGGCGTTGTTCATAATCACTTAACAGAACTTTGTACATTTCTTCTTCGTTTCTGGAAGAAGAAGTCTTACAGTAACAACATAACAGCCATAATACATGCTTCAATTAATGTTCTAAGACAACTACCTGGCTTCTGTCTTATCAGTCCTCCATGCACCTCTCTTCCCATCAGCTCTACCAACATAATTTAGAACTTCCATAGCTACAAATGAAAAGGATATTTCAAAACGTGAAACAACATGCAAATATATAAATATTCAGATGACATTATATTTACCTATTTGCAGTTACATGTAGCTATTGTGAAGAGACCACATTACCCAAACATCCCCCTTCAATCTTCAGACCCATAAGAAACCATATTACCCTGCTTAAACTAAGCCAAATTAAGGAAAAAAGATAAATTTTGTGTTTAGAAACTGATCGAGGCATGTATTCTCAGCTGGTGTTAGGGTTTTTATGCATTTCTTTATGGCACCTTCATCCCCGTTTCAGTTTTTTTAATCAATAGCGTATCAACTCTAACCTCTTTCGGCAATAATGCCAGTTTTATCTCCAGTTTAGAGTAAGCAAATTCCTCATGTTTCACAAGGTGTTCCTCAAAACAAAGAAACTTCTCTGTCCATATTTGAAGAAAACCAAAATCAAGCAAATAAACAAAAACACACACCAACCCCAAAAAACTCCGAAACAACATCTCAGAACAAATTAACAGTCCAAGTTCAAATCTAAATAGCTATCAAGCAAACAGTAGCTAGATTTAAACCTTGTTATTTTGACCTCATGGATACTTGAACTAGTATTAGACAACTGCAGTCACAAGTAAGTTTTTCTGACCTCAGTATGTGGCTACCAGAAACACTGAGCTAATACTTAAAGACTTTCTGCAGCCAAAACAGGTGTTTCTGCTACAGTGTCCTAACCTGGTTTGGCTCACCTACAAGCACTTTCAGAAAACTAAATCAGCAGAAAATCATTTTGGCAACAACATCAATAGTTTTCTTCTGGTTTAGTGAACTAAACGATATTAGTAAAATACAACATGCACTACAGCTGGCAAACAGCTGAGTGTTTTGGGAGTGGCAGTAAGGATAAGAGAGAAAGAGTAGGACTTCCTTTCCACTGAAGAAAAGTTATCTAAATACTCTAAGCCAGCTATATGAACCAAAAAAATGTAATCGATGAAAATATCTGCATAGCACTCATACCTATTTTCAGCAACACACCACACAAAAAAAACCCAAACTATACTCATGCTAGACAGCACTGATGCACACAATTTAAGGGCAACGCAACATCAGTACTCATAGGATAAAGGAGATTCTCCTCATTTCACGTAGGACTAGATGCTATATCTATCTTACGTTACTTCCTCTCTAAAATTTCACATTGTTTATTGTTAACACAAGTAGACTGAGTATCTCAAAGGGAAAAAAAAATGTCAGTGTTCCTTCCTGATTTTAACTGGTGGCCATAACAGTATTTATGAAACTGTCTAAAGTCTTGTGATGACAGCAGTAACAAGTAGGGTAGACACAACTCTAGCTCAGGAATTAATTCAAAGTAATTCTCCCTAGTAAAAAAACTCATTTTGTAAAGCTATTCATCTCGGTTTGTGCTTGGTAAACAATGTTAGGGAATACAATATAAAAGTCTGTTAGCCTTACACAGTCAGCTGACATGAAATATTACAGCAGTTTTGTAAGATTTTAACATCTAAATAAAAATCTACAAGAGGTGGGCCATATTGACTTTAAAGATACCCAGAACCAAATGTAACTAACATATTGAATATGCTATTTTGCTGTAGTAAAACCCATGGAACTACTTACCTATCTTTTTGTCCTTTTTGTTCATGACTAATTGATGTAACCGTTCCTTTAATTTGTTATATTCTCTCTCTTTTCTCTTCATATCATGATTGTACTGTGTAGCTCTACTGGAAATTATGTTTTGTAACTTCTGTACCTAAAAGCAATCCCACAAAAGCTGTATTCGTTCAACTAAAGTATAAGCAAATAAATTTCTTCAGAAAATAGGAACTAATAGATGCATCATTTCACTTCATATATTAAACTGTATTTCAGGTGAAAGGTGACCAAAGGAAACAGGAGAACTCTTGCAACATACGGATTTTAACCTCAGACGTACCAGGAAATTTAGTTTTTTCTACAGAAACCAACACCATAAGAAACATACTGTAATACTATAGTTCCTCTGAAGTAAAACTGAACTCACGTTTGGGCTACTCATGTAACCTTCTTTAATATCTCTATCGAACAGAACAGAGTGTGACACATTTTCGGTTTTGGTAATCAATGTTCAGGATCGAGTTTAACGGTACAGTATGCTTTTTAGGTTTGCACTAAAAAAATAATAAACTCTTCTTTTGGGCAGCAAGATGCTGGAAGACAGACTATACCATTTGGTCTAAAAGAACATTAAAACTCAAAGCACATTCTTAGCCTGCACTACTGACAACTAGGGTTGTGGGGTATTTTGAATGATCAGTTTTAACCTTACAAACATAACACACAGCACATTCAATATTTTAAACTGGAATTTCAGAATGTTCACTATATACTGATAGTGCTGCAATGGCTAACTCTATGAATAAGTTTATAAACACAGAGATCTAGAAGCCAAGTACAGCGGAGGAGGAGAAAGGAGCACACTGGAAACAACCCCCAAGCTAAGAAGCGCCTTAGATTTCAAAAGCGTTTTCTGGTCTTGGTTCTTCCAAGACTCCCAAGCTTAATGAGATTGCTTTCGGTCTGGATTTCCCCCACCTCCCTTCTTTTTGGTCTTTTGCTCTCCTCTACAAAGTAACAAAAAACCCCAAGGAAAAAAAAACAAACAGAACAACCACAACCAACCAAAGCAAGCATTCAAAGTGGACAATTACAAGACTCCTTGGAAAAAAAAGAAAGAAAAAACATTGAATATCTATGTGATGACTTGTATTAATGTACAAGATAACTCACTTCATCCTTTTCATTTTTAAGTAACTGGTGCAAATTTCTGTTCTTGCTTTGCAGTTGTCTGTCTCTTTCCTGTAGTCCACCTATTTCCCTTTTAGATAATTCCAACTGCTCCTAGAAAATGTGTTGATAATTCAGTATCAATAAGAATAGCAAAAAATTTAAAAACAAACAAAAAACCCCAACAAAACAAACCCAAACCTCACAATCATACCAAAAAAACACCACCCAAAGCAAACTGTTAAAATCACCTCACTTGAAGTGAGTTAGTCTACATATTTGATCTCTGATATTTTGGGGATGACTTTGCATTCTCAATAACTTAGTTCTATTTTCTGGAGCAAGAAGTATGATTCTTAAGTACAAGAAACAAACATTTATATGTTTTTTTAACAGATATTATACAGCTATTAATGTTTTGATTAAGTCAGGACTCTGTAAGTGTATCTGTACTGTCCTAGTGAGGCAGATGCAAAGTAACTTGCATGAATTTTGGACTACAGTATTACTGGAATTCTTCTGTTAAATAATTAAAGAAACAATTAACACAGATATGCAGACTGACCATAGCACAGCAAACATGACATTTCACACATACAGAGTAAGGTTAGACAAACGATCTCATTACAACAGATTACGCAAAACTAGCATTTCCAAAACCTTTCTTCACAGATATGAGACTCAAACTCGAAATTGCCAACTTAAATAGCAGAGCCAGGCACTTTTGCTCCATATGTGTGGCGAGCTACAAAGGTGTAGATATTTAAGCAACAAGAACTTCTAAGCAAACCACACCAAAATATAGTGGAAGTCAAGAGGACTGCTGCATGGTATGTGAAAGAATTTGCATGAGAAATCTTACAAGCTGACAGCTAAGTTCAACGCCCTGGGATTGAAGTAGTGCTAACAAGTTTCCCTCCAAGCCCCTCACCTTAAAGCCATTTGTCTACGGAAAATAACTGCAGTGTTCTGGAACTCCACATTATAGTGTCTGTATAAAAATGAGTGCAGTTACATATGATTTTTAATGTCACATCAAAATGCTTCTACACGAATGATCGATGTCAGCAGGACTACTATGATTTTGAGAATCTATAGCAGTATTTGTCAAGGAGATAGCGCTGGCCAGCCCCAGTGAAAAGTAAGCCTAAAAGGCTCTGAATCATGCATTGAATTATTTTTTTTTTTATTTTGTTTGACAGAATCGAGGGAAAGACAAAATTTTTCTGCACGTACAACGACCCATGAAGTATCATAGGCTGTGAACTTTCAATAGACTGGCCTTGTGCATGTATTTGTCCCGTGATAAAAACATGCACAATGATTTCAGTTTTGACACCAGATTCTGAGCAATTCTTAAAAAGGGACCTTTATAGTCGGCTATCCAAGGAATACAACAGCAAAAGAAATACATCGAAAAAGCTCCACATACAGAGAAAGACTGATAACAACCCTATGACACCCACTAGAAATGCTACCTACACTTTTATTGGTTACAATTATATTGGGAATTAATCTTTTAGAGCTGGGCATATCCTTTTAAATGATATAGAGTAATATGAACAGAAGTCTTTAATATTTTCACTCACAGCATGCATTAATACTACCAATCCAAACAGTTTTCCCTCTATGATTAAAGGGGCCATAATTCTCTGTAAGTTTTCAGTTCTCTTTTTTTAAAAGAAAGAACAACAAAACTTTAGGGAATTTTCAACCGGAAAAACACAAAAAAAAAACCCCAAAAATGTACATAAAAATACATTTGCAGATTAGTACTGAGGAGAAAAACAAAAAAAGCACTCACTATTAAGAATGTACGGTATCTGTTAAACATAAGTGCTGCATAATATTGGTGGAATTAACTTGTTTTCTACCTTTAATTTAGCATAGCAGTTCTGTAAGTGATCCATATCACTACCCAGTTTCAGATGTTGCATTTCTATTTCTTCCTGAGCTCGAAGATTCTTGTGCTGCAGTACAAGCAATTCATTCATGCAATTTACGATAGATATTAAATTTAATTCTTTTCCTTTGGACTCCGCATAAATAGAAGGAAAGCCCAATGTCATCAGTTCCTGGTAAAAGACAAGGTGGGAGTATAATAATAAGTAACTGGATCAATGTCACAATTCTCCAAAAGAGAGAAACAGTATCAGGTGAAATCCTGGGGCCAGGGGCAGGGGTGGAGAGAGCCAACAATATCCTATTCCCCACCAATTTTGGCTTCTGAGCATTGAGAAAGAAGCCTTTCTAATCCAGCGAATCTTTACCACCACAACTGATATAACGTCACCTTCACGCAGCCTCCAATAAACAAGACCTGGCTTACCCTGTTGAGATAGGATATGCTCTGTTCAATATTCTCTTCTGTGCAGAAGGCACTGAAAAAGCTGTGCATGTTTTTGGATGAAGGCAGTGGCAAGCGTAGCACTTGTGAGTTCATGCTTGGGGAAGATATCCTTTTTTCTGAGGTATATTGAAAAGTGTTTCTGCTATCTGTTAAAGATATTAAGAAACAATTCAGGGCTAATAGTTTGACACATCACATAATAAATACAAAAACAAAAAAGAGACATCCAACTACTCAAATGACTATTTACAGAAATTTAAAAGCTTAGACCTTAGAATTTAGTTTACAATGACATATATTAAACAATTCACAGTGAAACAAAATGGATGAAGTTCCGCTGATGATTTAAAGGCTTGATTACATTTTAAGGTACTATATCTTCAGATTTGACTCCTACACCAAGATCTTTCTTCCTAACTGACTTACTACAACATAATTTGTGGTTTGGGGGTTTTGTTGTTTGTTGGTTTTTTTTCAATTGTTTGTTGTTTGGAGTTTTTTTGTTACACAGGTGCAAAAGCTGTGCATATAGTGAAAATTTTTCTAGGACGTACAATATCCTTAGTCATACTAACTATATGCTGTAATTTAATCTTTCACTAGGTAGAAGCAGGAAAGAAAAATTTGTAATCAGCTTATGAGGCAACAGAATTTACAAGAAGCAAAGAAGACTCTGAAAATGCAAGATACCCTGAGAAGTGCAATTAAAAAAATGGAGTGCGACTAAAAGTCTTAGAGAAATACTATTGTCCTTTCACATATAGAAAAGTTCTAAGGACACAATCCAAACCAAAGCACTGTATGCATTACATGTTATTTAACATTCCGTTTAACTAGTCAAGTATGTCATGCATGAAATTTCCATCTCTCTTTTTAGCAGCTATAACATCACTGGTAACATTAGGAAATCCATTAACTTTAAAATATTGCCAGTTTACCTGATGACAGCACTGGCACAGTAATAGTCTTCCAGTCTCCCATAGCAACAAAGACAGGCAGGGCACCTGAGCAACTGGTTCAGCAGTGAAGCATTTAGTACAATTGCTGGCAACGTGTGTTATGTAGGCATCTCCTAAAATAGCAAGACCATTTTAGATTAACAATAGCAGCTAATACAGCTAGAAGTCACAGGAGAGTGACTATTGGATTTGAGCCAAATAATTTTTTTCTACTTTACACAGCATTTGAAACACAGTAAGCAAAGCAGGTACTATGCTGCAAAAATGATGTATCTTTCTATATTTAGTTATCCTTAAATTTAACTAAGTGTTGTAAACGATTATCTAAAGCTAAAATGCCATGTACACATGGAAACAATAAAGATTCATCCTGTAGATAACTCGGTTGTTTCTGCTGATAGACAGCAGAGAAAACGCAAGCCAAGTACTGTATATTTTCCTGCCATATAACCAGGAAGCAATTTTATTAAGATAAACTTCAGTGACATTTTAACATAAATTCTTCTGAGTGGGATTCTTCCTTAAAGAGAACGATAATAAAGGGTCTAGAGAAGATATTGGCAGAGAGGGCAGAGAAACTTCTAATAAATATTTAACCATTTAATTTTAACTTAACCTATACATTTAGCTGTATTGCCTTTCCTGGTAAGCTGCTTGCTGCTTTGCAGAATCGCTAAAATTGTTGAAGAAAACAAACAGGAGAAGCCTTATCCCATTGCATATGGCAGTAGTCCTCTGGATACCAAAGGAAAGTCACACATTTGTAAGCTAATTGTCCCCTCACCCTACCTCCTCCACCCAGTAAGACGACATGTAATCGCCTTAGAGTTACCACACTGCTGGAAACTTCAAATCAGCTTGGATGCTTAAGATTTGGACAGTGCAACCCATCAACTGTTATGTGAACAGTGATTCTTCAGGGAAACACACTTTCCACCAGGAAAGACAGGAAAGGTAGCCCTCTTTTTTTCAATTAACACTTTGGAACAGTATTTCAAGCCACTTTGAGATGGTCTCTGTAAACTTTTAGAGCACAGGGATGCTTTCCCCTAACTCCCCACTAAAGTTCCAATAAACACACTCTGGATCAGAAGTTTCTCAATGCCTGACACCAAAACCTTAGTTTTTTTCACAGTGATAAAAATACATCATTTAGGGGGAAAAAAGAAGGTAAGAGGTGAAAAACAGCTCACAAGTGTGCGCTGTTATCCATAAGGTCTCGAGAACACAGACACAGTAAGAGTCCTTAACAACATTTCAAAGCACAGGACACAGTGCCCAAAGTAATGCCAGATTTTTAAAATACCATATTGGTACACAGCTATGTTACAGAATACCCAGCACTAGAAAATAAAATGTCCACCTGGATGAATACTTTCCCAGGTTCATAAATTTACTTGGAGAAAAGGTAAACTGTTACTGTTCCTGCAAGCTTTCAACTAATGTGAACTACTAAATTACCTATCAGAAAGCACACGTAAGGCAGCAAGAAAAAACGGTCAATGCAAAAACGTAGTGGCTGTTCTTATTTAAGAAATGAGATTTCCCCGTTTTTTTTTGTCCATATTCATACTGGCACATTTTTCAGTTCCCCCCACACACCCCCCCACCCCTTAAAACCAAGATGTCCAGAAATTAACAAAGTGAAAGTTCAGATTCTGAAGACAAGAACTGACTTCACAGCAGAAATCTGCAAGGCAATCTTTTTTCCACCCATCCAAAACAATTGTGCTTTTAAAAAAGAGACTTCAAAGCCAAACCAAGGACACTTCTTACATGTTAGGTTCTTTCCTCTTGGATCAGTCAGAGAAATCTGCAAAGATAAAGGAAAAAGAAGGCAAATGAAGCTACAAGAGTATTACCATTACTGACCTCGCAATCCTGCATTCTAATGAAGTACTTCAAAAGATTAAGAAACTCAGGACGCACAAAATTCTCTTAAGTACTGTTGGAAAGTCCACGAAAATACTACTCACATATCAGACATGCTATTACTTTCAAACAAACCGGTTTTTATTCTTTAAGAGGCTGCACACCCATTATAAGATCTTATCACCCAAATTCTCTCAAGGTACAGTATTACCAACCCACAAGTCTCTCTACACTGACAACACTATTCTGACATAGCACCTATCACCCCAATCAGCAATTTCAAGATATGGAAAGCGTCAAACTCAAAAACTTCCTTCAACTGTTAAACCACCCCCTCAAAATACCTGCAATTGGTATGTGTCGTCAAACAAGCATAGCAGCTTTGAAGCAGTAATAATTTCAGAGATTGGTCAGGATTTTGTACTTGAATCATCTTTACATACTGTATTTAGAATTAAACTCAGATGTGCAGAACAAGACAATCCCATGTCAGCTGCAAGAGGGGGATGCTACAAGCCTTTAGTCCCATGCTAGGATCATCTATCATTTCTACATGGCTTCTACTGCTAGTTCAGGACCTTAGCCGTGACTTCTAAAGCTATCTAGCGATTAAGATCCATCAGATACATTTCCTTCCCAGTCTAGGCAGTTCCTCTGGAGCAACACAGCTCAAAATAGCCTCGCTAAAGTATGCAAGAGCTAAAGATGAACATTCCTGACAAAGACAGTGTGGATGCAAAATTAATTTCGATACACTTTATTCAGAAGGAACTCTTCACCTTTAGTACGCTATAACGTACCAAAATGTATCAGGGAACACATGTACGAAGGAATACATGTTACTGAAGCAGTACTTTGTGCAATTATGGAAGAAGAATTCAATCTTCCGTATTGTAAGGTACTTCTTTAGGGATCTCCCTAGGCTACCCTAGTTAACACAGAAATGCTTTAACCAAACGAAAATAGTAAGAAGGCTTTGTGGTTTGTTCCCACCCCACCCAAATCCTGGTTGGGAAGACATGCAGTAGAAACAAACAAAAAAAACCCAAAACACAACACAACAAAACAAAAACAAACAAACAAAAAAAGGCAAAAATAAATATTTGCTGTTTCCCAGCATCTCACACTGATGTCAAAAATCTGACCAACCATGGGTAGGAGACAAACGAATCACTAAACGGCCAAAACTGCTGTAAATACTTAACGATTTTCTTTCTGTGCCCATTATCTGTACACAGATACTTGTTGCAGTTACTTCACCAACAGGTACAATGATTTGCCTGAAAACCTGTACCAAACCAGTGTTTGCAAGATGCAATTTTGCCGATTAGCAGTGTCACTTCCTGCCCTGAGCAACAAATTCCTGGAATAGACAAGATCTAGGTAGACTGTCAAAAAAATGGGCCTCTGGAAACCAATTTCAAATGCATGAACATAATGGCAGAGTCATCTTACTGCAAACAATACCAACAAAAAAAACCCCAAACAACTCAAACACCTACACCTTCCCAAAATACTTGCACTAAAATCAAAGCTTGATTAATAGCAAGGAAGCAGTAATCAAACCAAGGCACTCAAGTGCTTGTTGGAAAAACTGAAGTACAAAAAGAAAAAAAAACCCTAAGAACTTAAAAAGAAAAAAATAAAGCAAAAATGGTTGTCATGGTAATAACATACCAGAACTTGATCCTTAGAAAGGCATTTGGGTAAATTATTGACAAAAATCTACAGGAATAGTTCCACAAACCCCTGTATGACTCACTAACAAATAAATCTTTCTTTTCAACAACAAGTTTAAACTAAACTTCCAAACCAGTACATTTCACAAACCCACAGAGTTGAAAGGAGCTGTTCTCAAAATTACTGTTTTGTCTTTTGGGGTACAATGGAGGGATTGAGAATGAATGTGCCAAGACTCAAGATAGAAACCTGATAAGTAAGCCTGAGTTCAGACCATGAGCAGCAAGAAGAAGGATTACACAACACAGCTTACTTAGAATTTCTTAATATTACGCTTAAACTTGTAAAGGAATAGTTGTAACTGGGTTTGTAAAACTCATTCAGAAAACCAGAAGAGAATGGCTGGTCACAGCACTGTGCTGGGATCACATTACACCATCTGGTCACCTCTAACCTACACAGGGTGTGACACAAATGGGGCGCAGTATCTGGTAACGCAGAAAACTTCCCTCTCCACAAGGTAGAAAGGATAGGAAAAGGCAATTTTTGGACAGTTTCTACCTACCCCCGATACCACAATGTCTTAGAAAAAAGTTTTTTAAAAGTCGGTATTGATCAGAAATTGCCAAACAAATATTCCTTCTCTGTATATTTCAAATACTACTGCAGGCTGTGACATGTATATATTACAAGTCGTCAAAGTGGAGTAGGGCATACTTAGCATTTAAAAGGGCAATATGACTCCTTCTACTAAAATTATATCCCAAAAGGAGCTGTGAATCTGCTTAAAGCTTTTGTCTAGTAATCCACAGATGCCACACAGATGGCTTGTATCCAGATAGACACCAAGGCATATTAGTCTATGTAAATTATGGGTAAACTCCAGTTAATGACATTATTAGGGATATACCTGTAAACCAACAATGTCCTAAGACATATACTTGTTTTAATTGATGTAGTCACCATGGAAGTCCATGCATTTCCTCCATAGAGTTTTGACACTTACTCTCTCTACACGTGTTTTAATAACATAGTTTACAATTAGCACTAAAACACGTATCATATCCGTGATAACTGTATAGTTGAAAGAAGTCCTTCCTCAAAAAAATCTATTACAATTTTAGTGGCCTTTATTTAATATTGTCATTTTAATGATGGGTCTTGCATTCAAAGCAGACCCCAGATCTTTCCTCCCACATTTACAAGATTGTGGCAATTTAATCGTTATTCTATTACCTGCAAAATGGAAGGTGGGGGGAGGAATCCCTTCATTTAACCACATTCTATGTGAACTTTAATGTCAAGTTTACCACTCAGCCTGCAGGTATTAAGTCTCCATTTCATTCTGAGTTTATAATACGAAGAAAATCCCAACTACATTTCTCTGTTCTATTTTACTTAAAAACAAATAAATTAAAAAGATCCAGAGTTTTATGACAATAAATGTTCATGTGATCTTCTCAACACATACGACCACACAAGAATACACCTTCATATCTGGTAAAATTCAGTCTTCAGTGACTGTTCTAACACAGTTCTTTGCCTCAAACACTCAGGTTACAAGGAATATAATCTGATTTGCTACCTTAAGATTCAACTTTACCTTTTACATACACAGATGACTGAAAATCTGTTAATGCAAACACACAGAAACATTTAACCTGGATCCTAAATTCCTCCCCTATTTTGAACACTACAGATCTTCACATTATCATTTTCTTAGTACTAAACAACAGCACTACATTTGTTAATCTTCAAAATCGTATTCCTCTGTTTACATTCACAAACAACTACTACTTGTGGCTGGAGCAGAACTTTCTGCTACCAAACCTCTCCACATCACAGAAAGGAAAACCTAAGGAACTGTCTTCTGCAGTTCCTCCTCCTTTTACTGAGGTCAACTCTACCCAAACTTGATAGGTGACTGCCTGTGCACATATACAACTTCTAACAAGAAAATAAAAACTAAACAAACCAAAACAGAAACAAAACAAGCCACAAGCTTACTGGTTCCTAAAGTTGGTAATATTTACCAGGCAGAGCCACAACTATTATTCTAGATCTCAGAAATGACAAAATTCTCAAGTTTCACTAGGTAAAACCTGTAAGTTAAATCAGGCACAGAATGGAAGATGGTAACTGTAACTGATTTCTCTAAGAGCGCCAGGGAATTTGAGAAATGGTTCTCATGAAAATTCTGAGTTTGAGCAGAATAGAAGTGTCAAGGAACAGACTTGGTATCTGCAAACAAATAGGACTGGTGAAATGTCAGCACACCTTCTGCGGAGCGAAGGAACGCTAACAAATCTGCCACAGTGTTCTAGAAGAAGGAATAAGCCAACATACCAGGGCAAGACAGCATAATTGGATTTCCAAAAAGCTTTTCACAGTGCTTTCTAACAAAAGCTCTTAAACTAAGATGTCACAGGATTTATTAGTGACCAGTTATAGACGGGGAAGGGCAAAGTGCAGGAGTAAGTTAAAGATGGGTGAGGAAAGGATATGAAAGTATATCATATGAAAGTCCCAAAGAGACAAAAATTACAGTCCCAGGGGGGTCTGTGTAGGCATCTCTGTTGCTCAGTAAATTTAAAAAGGTGATGAGCAGGTAAGTGAGAAAGCTTGTGTACTGTACAGAGTTATTCAGAAAAATAAATATCCTGATTGAAAGACAAGAACTGCAGAAGGCTGTCCTCATATGAAGCAAATGAATGATAAAAATCAGCAGCTGAAATTCCATGTTTACAAATGTAAACTAAAACAATGAAAAAGACAACCTTGCTACATACTTAAACCAACAGCCTCTAGTTCGATGTTATCATGCAGGAAGAGAACCTAGGAACACAATGATTAATCCTCTGGAAATAACAGCTCACAGGCTGTTAACTGAACATTGGAGCAGAGGCCGGAAGAGAGATGATCACAGTGTCTCTGTATGAACACTAAGAGTCCTCAGCTTAAATACCATTCACAGGTATAACCTTCCCTGAGTAAAAGACAGAGTAGACCTGAAAATGGTAAAAGAAGGTCAACCAGCACTTTCATACAAGAGACTAACAATCTGTGACTTTTCAGCTAGAAGAGGAACCAGCTAAAGAAGTAAGATAAGCGTATGTGTAATAACTATTCACTGCTTCTTTTAACACAAGTTACGCAGAATGAAATGAAACAGTGTAGAAGCTGGAAAATAAGAGCATCTTTCCAATATAAAGCAGTTAAAATTGTGGGCTTGCATCACTATGAGGCGCTGTGAACACTACACATATAAACTAGATCCGATTCATTAAAAAACAGCCATCAGCAGCTATTAAATTTAAAGAGAGAGATACAACCTCTGCTCAGAAATCCTTCAGCTCCAGACTGCAGTGTATTGGGATGGTACACAGATAAAAGCATTGCTGTACAACCCACCTACCTATACTTAACGACCTTTTCCTTAGCATCTGCTGCACTTGCAGAGACAAGATACAGACTCCGAGGAGCCTGAGAGTATCCTCTCCTACACTCCCTCCAGTCTGAATGATAACTGACACTAGTAACACAGCTTTCTCCCCACAAGCAAAAAGAACATCGCCTCCCCCGAATACTCATAATCTGAAATCTCTATCAATGGTATCAAATAATTTCTCAAGGTCTCCTTTCTAAACTCACTATTAAAATACACCTAATGCATTCACACTTTACTTTGCATGCTTCCCGTTTTAAGTCATTGCTCTGAAATTCCTATCATACCTTTGAAGCATATGGAGCTCCATGTAACAATTTCACTGATACCACAGAAAGCGGTAGAGTGTTCTACGCGAACAGGGGAGGCAGTAATACTATAAACTGATTGTGCATTACGACTTGATCTTCAAATTGAAATTCGCTTTGCTGGAAATAGAGAAAAAAATATTTTAAAAGAAAAACGAAAAAAAAAAAAAGAGCCAAATCCGTTATGGATCCTCTCCTCCTCCATCACGTGAAACGACCAGCTGAAGCCGAGCAGTCACGAATTCCCTGACTCGGTAGAAAGCTTTACGGCTCTCACCTCTTGGAGCATCCGCCGCTGGTAGCTTCACAGAGAGCCACAAAACGCTGGGCCTTCCAGAGCGGGGGTTGGCCGGCACAGCCAAGCCGCTGACCCAGCTCTCCCTCGTCCCTGCGGACCACCAGGTGCCTGAGAAGAAGGAGCACATGCCAAGATCCACGACACCGCGGCCATAGGGGCTCCCCCGGCACGCAGCCCTCCCTCGGCCCCGCCGAACCGCCGCGGAAACGCCGCTCCCCTCGGCCGCCCCTCGCCGGGCTCTCCCCCACAGGCGNTCAGTACCTACCACCTTCATACCCAAATGCTGCAATCGTCTCTATGCACCTGCAAGACCTAATTCTCAGGCCTGCACGCTGCCATAAGTTTGTTGATGCCTCCCACCTCTTTGTTATGTTTTGGTGCAGGAGAAGAGGTCTGTTTTTATGTTACCTTTCATAGATCATTTGAAATGTTCGTCCTAATTGTTTCCAGTTTAATAAACGATCATTTTCCTGCTATTATCAGTTCTACTCTCGTTTTGTTTTTCGAGACGAGGTCACCAGAGCATGTTTTGCTGAGTAAAATAACCTTTGCAACACAGTAAACAATTTCGTTTCTAATGACTAAGGTGTCTTTAAAGAACATTCAGCTCCGTTCTCCATAAACTTACCTTTATTGGTTCAATATTCTCTTTATATGTAGCTTTGAGGAGAGTATCCTGTTGGAGCACTCAGTGCAAATAATCACAAATATCTAAACATGAGCAAAGTGAAGAGACTGAGGATTATTTTTGTCAGTAGCTAGGGTGTTATAGTCCAGGTCAAGAAATAACAATTACTGACACAAAAAGAGGCTTAAAATGCAGTGATAGGATGGCTGTTATGACTGGAAAGTCACCACCGCCGAGAAATACCAACAATTGGGATATAAAATACTTATTTCTAATATCTTATATATATATATGTATGTATAGATACACACCATTTCATAAATACAATTATTCACCCAAATTGGCAAAGTTTGATTATTTTTCTATACTTCCAGTGTAAGAACATGGTGACACAGGATATAGGTCGTACATTAACATTTTCACTGTTATGGCCACCAAGTGAACAGAGCAATGCTTTGTGGCATGCAACAAGGGATGGAATTGCAAAAGAAAATGAGTCTTGTAGGTTTTCCTGCCATGCATAGCTGCGATCTTACACATCTGTGATCTTCATCTTTTACACACTGCTTGCTCTGCTTTCAGATTCTTTTCCAATCAACATTTCTGGTTTTCAAATATTAACTTGAGAATGGAATAATGCTGAATAAGGTCAAAATCAGCCTTTCAAAATTCTCACCAAAATTTAACTTCCACGAGCAAAATATACTGCTATGATCAAGACTGAAAGTACAGCGGTTTCTCTCGTTTATGGGCAGACTGTAGTCTCTTCTGCAGGCAGATGAGAAAGACTTGTATATAGGCCTAGTAAACTGATCAGTTCTTGGTGTGTAGGAAGCACCCTCTGGCAGCTTGCAGAAGTGTTGGTTATTGTTTTGGGTTTTACTACCTTTGCAATAACAGTAATAAACACTTTTAATAACGATACATTCTTTTTATTTAGGTCATAAGAAATCATTCCGCACAGTGCAGAAGAAATGTTTCACTTTATGACTCAGATTAATTGCAGAGACTTTGGACCTTTCTACCGTAGCTTTGCTGCAGGTGCACTCTTGGTAGGAAGCAGAATTACACAGAATATGATAGGTTAGTGCTAATGGCAAGTGGGACAACAGACTTTGTTCCCAGGAAGGATTAATCTCCTGGAGCTTTAAAAGATAATACATGGGGGTGGTGGTGGTGAATGAATTCCCTTTGTCCTTTTGATCTTAGCAGCTGTTCCTGAAGTTGATGCTATTCAAAAGAGAACTCCCCAGGCACTTCGCTATGCACTATGATCTGGGTTTGGTTTATGTTATTTTCTTTAAAGGGCTGGCCCAAAAAGGAGAAGTCTTCATGGGATGTGTTTAGGCAAGAGCATCAGAGGAAATTTTACCTTATACAAAAATGTAGCCCAACATGGTTCTTTCTTTCTTAGTAAAGCACCAGTTTGGTATAACCTAATCTTCATAAACGACAGTGAGAATTAAACTACACCATTCTGAAGTGGTTCATAACAATGTGGCACATCATAGGTAGCATTTTGGTGTAGGGGAAGAGTGGTGCCATGGGAGGCTTCTGTTCCTAAGGAATACAGTAGAGGAAAACATCAAGTGTCTTTTGTGCTTCATGAGTAACATAATAAATATCCTGTAACAGATGTCAGAGCTTTGACAGTAGCCCAAATTTTAAAAGCATGGCTCCTTAAACAGTTTTTTCCTTCTTTACTTGGGTTTGCTTGAAAACAATTATGGAATTATCTGGAGACTCACTTTATTTTTTGTTTTGCAGTTGTTCCTCTCTGTGATACAGACTTTAACCTTAAAAATAATTTTAGACTCATTTCTTTTAGAAGCATAGTTTATTGAATAAAGTATTAACAAAACTTTGGAAATACGTTTATAATTTCTTCTATGTAGCCCTTTGTTAAAAATTTGGATTAAGAATTCTAATGGGAAAAATGTTAAAGAACCAGAGAAAACTAAATACTCTGGGAACTGAGATGTACAAAATACCTCTAAAAATTTAAATTCAAGCTGGATTAAACTGTAACACGGACAGGAAGGCAAACAGGCTCCTACAGTTCAGAAAGATGGTCTGATCCACAGTTTGTTTGCATTTCAATTCGATCTCATCTTCTTAATACATTCAGAAATGCTGTTTGCTAGAGTGGTTTCTATAGCAGTGTCCTGCTTCATTACAAATCAGCGGGGCTGATGAACCCTGGGCTAGCAGAAGCTCATTAAAATGTCTGATCCTGTTATGCAATAGGCCAGGGGCAGCCTGTGACTCCTTTATTGTCTCTTGATGCAAGAACTGTGTCTCAACAAAGCCCAGCTCATAGGGCTTTCATGTCTCTTTGTAGAGATGCATAAAAATAACTTGATAAGCCAGTCTGTGGGTTGTGCAGTGTGCTGGTAAGCGCTTTAACGTCTGTCCTTGGTTCCAGCTCAGCCCTTAGAAGCTCCAGTCATGCAATGACTGTTAAGACAGATACCTCTGGAGCTCATTGGAGGCTCCAAAGATGCAGAGACCTACAGTAGGGTTTAGGTTGACTTCACATACTTAAGCCCACCTGTGTGGTCCAGTCCCTCCTCTCTCCCTCTGCCCCACTATGTAGGAGTTGCTTAGCTCAGTATCTAAAAGACATTCAACTTTTGTCTGAAAGTTTCCTCTGCTCTTGCAATTGGACTGTGAGATTTCAGGCTAATCCCTGTCAGATTACAAAAGGTAGAGAAAAAGATGCTGGTCTTTAACCACGGGGGTTGACCAAACACACCAACAGTCACAAAAATATCCCTGGGATGAGATGATATTGCTGCCTGGTCAGAGCTTCCCCCACCCAAGCCTTTGTGCCGAACCAGTGCCACAGAAAGCAAACTAAACATTGGGGATCCAACATGCTGCAACACAAAAAGGATGCTGACTATGCAGCAAAGAAACTACAGCCAAAACTTTGAACAAGAGTGCCTCAGGGTAAGTGACAAGATGCCAACTACAC
Source organism: Baryphthengus martii (assembly GCA_013396935.1). NCBI lineage: Eukaryota > Metazoa > Chordata > Aves > Coraciiformes > Momotidae > Baryphthengus > Baryphthengus martii. The sequence goes on from VWZK01018168.1 coordinate 105,707, forward strand.
CACAGGCTGTCATGGTTTCATTGCTCCTACCCAAACTTGCCTACACTGTTATGCTTTTGCACTGTCCTTGTTTTTTATTGCACTTTCATCTGAGTCAGTTCAGCTCACTAATTATTTTTTTTTCAATTGGACTAGCATTCCTACAGTTCAGCAAGTGAATTGGCTCACAGAGGGTTCCACATAGGCTAGAGCCAGTACAAGACAATCTTGGGGAAGAGAGAGGGAAAAGAAAGAGTGGGGAGAGGAATAGAACTTCTCAGTTGTAGTATTAGGAACTTCTCAACTGTAGTGTCAATGAGGCATTAGATCACACATCCGTTTATGGAGCTACACTCTCGCATTTTTATCTCTGCAACTTTATTTCTGGTTAAAGGTGGGAGCAGATATTCACCTCATTGAACTATCTCCAAGCATAATGCACCACAGGCAGACAAATTTTCCTTTCCGTTCTGGAAGGCAGACAGCAGGTAAGATTTTATTGAATTTACCCCAAAGATCTTTGGAGGAGGATAAAACAGCAGGTGGCTGTAACGCCTGCAGTAACTCAGGTTTCCCTCTGAAATATTTTGCAGTATTACTAGTTCAAAGGATTACTTCCATGAGGTGGGGAACTGCACAGAAGGGTTTCAGTGATGCATAGACTTCATGAAAAATGTTGATTTTAGTACCTATAGCAACTTGTACCATGAAAGAGTTGTTCTTCCCACCCTGTCCTGTGCTACACAAATACCATCTTCAGAGAATATGCACGATATTTTTCACATCTGCTTCAACCTCCGTCTGAAAAAGCTGCATAAAAATTTGTTCAACATCTCACACTTGTGAAATATCACTATAGGAAGGGTTAAACACCACTGAATTTCATGCGTTTAATTGCTGGTCTAGTAGGAGGTGTTCCTGCCCATGGCAGGAGAGGATGGAACTAGATGATCTTTAAGGTCCCTTCCAGCTCATACAATTCCATGATTCTATGACTCAGATAGCTAATGAGATAGCTGGGCAGATGTCGTTAACAAACACTAAGGCACTCAGAAGTGTTTGAAACCTCTGTAATGTGTTTGTAAAGGAGGAAGAGCAAAAAGTAGCATCAGAAGAATAAAGAGAAGCACCCACAGCACGTGAAAAGCAGCAAAACAGCATTTCAGGGGAAAGTGATGAATGAAATGTGTCAGTGTGGAGTCTGCAGAAACAGTCTCTGGTTCATCTGACCTCTCCTCAAGACTCTTTTTTTTATTTGTCAGCAAATAAACATGTCTCTGTCATTGTTCATTACCCCAAAGTAACACGCAGAACCCCAAGCTCTGACAAAAAGGAGCAGGTGTGATGCTAGAATTTTAAACATGCGGGAACTGCGGTGCTAAAATATTTTGTGCTTTCAAGGAAGCCCATTCCACAAACAATGGCTGTAATTTATTTTCTTAGCTCAAATTTCAGATCAATAGGACGATAAATTTCAGAAGAAATATGTCCCTGACACTCTCACATGCATTTACCATTCATTTTGTACTTCTGTGGCGCAGTATGGGCCTCAGCGCTACCAAGAGTGACTCTGCATGCAAGTACAAATCTCCTTCCCTGAGAAAATTTACTGCAGCATCATTTATTGCCTGTAAAAAGAATTATACAAGTGCCAGAAAAGAATTAAAATTCTCACCCAGCATGACTACCAACCATACAATGAAAAATTTAGGAAAATAAAATTTCTAGAATTGTATTTTATACAGTACAGTCCTTTTGGTTTGAGGCCCACAAAATAACGCTGTCAGAAAAACGACATAATTATTTCAATCCTGTCTCTCTAAGCTGGTCTGTGAGTATCTTGCAGAGCAATTAAACTACAGTTACCCAGGGTGAACACAGCTGATACTCTGTTTTTAAGCATCCTCAGCTGCAACTAGTTTCAAACAATGCCTCTCCCATGAGAGGTGTTTCATGTCATGCCACTGGAGTATAGTCTGAGCTAGGATGAATTTAGTGGTTAAAGACACTTAAATCAAAATCCCTTTTTTTTTTTTTTTAGGATGAGCTCAGCAAAAGCATAAGGAAACAGTTGTGTGTGTGTCTCTGTATCGTACCTCAGACTCATAAGTCCAGATGTATGAGTGCCTACATACAACTTAAACTTCACAAGCACAAGTACCATAAACTGTTAGAAAAAAAAAAGTATGCCAAGACAGATTACCAGCTGAAAGGCAACTATTTTGCAAAAATACAATATTTGTGTTAATACTAAAAATAAAATCAAATGCTTACTGTTGAAAATAAATTTTAAGGGTAACAATATGGAAGTAAGCAGCATCTCTCAGCTCTGCAGAAGCAGCATGTCTTGGCAGACAGCTGCCATGCCTCCTGCACACTGTACCTGCAACAGAGAAGCAAAGACAAAACTAAAAAAGAAGAAAATATTTTAAAATCTGAATGTTTAATGAAAAAATCTTGGTAATGTGAGTTGTTTTCTCCTTAGTTCTCATTCTGAAACCTGCACAAAGAAATTTCTCATTTGCTCATGCACACAGTTTAAACATGACAAATACAACTAGCACAATAGCTTTCTGTCCAGAACTGGAAAGACAGCGAAGAGTAACTTGTTCTTACTGGTCTCTAGGGTAATAGTTTAAAAAACACTTTCTGTTATTCGAAGAGCTAAAGTGAGCTGCTTTAAAAAACAGATTGAGACCAACAAATGGATCATTTAAAATGTCATTAAGTGAAATATTTTTTGTTAACAATGTTATCGGGTGTTGCATTCCAACAAACACCTGAATGTCCCACTCTGTAATCTTAAATTATTTCTTTGAATGTCTGTAGAGACAATATCTAATGTTGCATTCTGCCAGCATGGTAACAACGGTGTTATGCACCTCTTCAGTCACTGTCTAGGCTGTGACGTGCTACAAAGATGCTTAGATTATTATTATAGCAGGTCCCTTTAATTGAAAACAGGTATTCCACATTGTACACTTGGATTTACAAGAAGTTAAAGAGTGCCCTCTTGAAATACAGCCAAATAAATCTTTTTAATCTGCTGGAGTGGAGCATAAATGGAACCCACAGTAAAAAAACGCACAAAACAACAAAAAGGCCGTGGAGAAGGTTTGTTTTACATTCAATCATGAGTTATACTGTCATCTTTATCTCCATATACAAGTAGATGACAGTCACCTTCTCCTGGTGATTAAAGTACACTTGCTGGATTTTGAAAGGCAGTTACAAAATAGGTATCTCTCAGCTAGAATAAAGCAATCTTGATTTTAATTTCAAACACCCAATATTTTGTATGTGTGTGAAATAGCCAATAGAAGAAGGAATGTGTGTGTGTTTCATAAGAAAAAAAGGACCTGTATCTCCTTTTCATACTACCTAGAGGAAAGGGAAAGACTTGCTTTTAGTGCTATAGTTAGGTGTCAGTATGTAACATCATTATCTGATTTAGTGCAAAGTTTTAGAGCAGAGGATTTAAGACATTTAAGACAACCTGCAGCTGTCATCTTCACCTCTTGCTACAGGTGACTGTCTCTTGAATATCAACTAGAGCATTCTTTCCCAACAGAGTTGTCTCCTGGAAAGGAAAAACACCACAGTATGGCTGCACAGCAGAGACAGAAAGGGATGAACAGCAGTGGTGTGCTGAGAGCTTGCACAGCAGACTGCCTGAAGAAAAGCTGACAGCAGAGAGGCTCACATGCAGTAGCGTTGCTCACACTTTCAATTACTAAGGCAGGGTTCAGTGCCAGCTCCGAGCGGGAATTTAATAATGGAAAGCACCAGCATGAAATAATACACAGAACCGGTGTCGCTGGATGCAGGTGTACAGAGGTGAAAGGAAAACCCTTCCCATTCAGGCAGGAAGGCTGCAGAGATGCAGTGTAATCCTGGGACCACCTCAGCACTGCACTGTGTCCTGAGAGCCACAGGGTTTTCAGATGGGCTTCGGGAGATCATAGAGCTTGAGGAGATGCACATCAGACCTGAGAATGGTGAGAAATAGGGCAATCCACGTCCCATGATTCTGCAGATAGAGGCAGAATTGTTCTGCTTTCAAATACGTATACACATTTTTAAATGTTAAAGCCAGTAAAAAGCTTTTAAAAGCAAGATAAAACACAAAGCCACAGTAATTTAGAGTAAATTTTGCATTTTTAAACATTGTTTTCATCCAATCTTCAGGTGTCTCTGACATTCAACTTCGAGCTTACTACTGAAAGAGGCTCAGAGATCCAGTGCAGCCTCGGTCAGCTGGGGGCCGCGGTGCTCTGGGGCAGAGGAAGAAGGAGCTACTCACCAGCAGTTTGCCCAACTTGCTCCTCAGTTTAGGTCTCTGCTTTGTTGGGGGCCAATATTAGGTCATTAATCTCATCTTCTTTTCTTGAATAACGTCTAAATATCCTGCATGACCAGAATGTGGGTTTAAAATTACTTATCTTGAGTCAAAAGGCCTTTGAAGGAAGAGACTAGTGCTGTAATTTCTGCTGAGAAAGGCCTCTGTGGCAAGGAGAAAAGTCAAGTGTCTGAACACAGTAAAAAACACTAATAATTTCAAAACTAACTGCTCATTTTCTGCAGAAAATTGTGCATACTGGTACTATTTAAACTACACTCTTCAAGGGCAGTAAGCCAGTTAGAAAATGACAACACTGCACTATATTTCAGTGGAACAATAGTGGCATCCAGTGGTCAGTCAGCAAAATTCAAAGCACTCATTCCCCTGATCTGCTCGGCCCCTCGTATTCTGTCCTTGATTGCCTTTTTTTTTTTGACTGGGGGGAAGTAATACTTCTCCTTGAAAATGGGGTGTATTTGCATCTCAATGGAAAGAGTAAAATACATTTTCTAAAGTTCAGTAGTTAAAAAGTTAATTCTCTGGGACCCTATGGCAGTTGGCAAGGCAGAGTTGGCCTTGGTGCAAACACATTTGCTTTGAAGGCCCTGTTCTTGTGACAAACAAGGACAAACGAACTGTAATACATTGTCGCAGCTATGTTCTGTTTGGTACCTCTGATTGTCTAGAGGAAGATCTATGTGGAGCTATATAAATTACCAGAAGTAATACTTTTGTTGCTATAAATCCTTGGAAACTTATTTTTGCCATGTCACTGAAGTGAGATGCATCATATCTCCTTACTAGCCATCAATTATATTATGAAAACATCATAGCTTTATACTCCTTCTTCCTAGACTGAAAGTAAGGTTTGAGAGAATATGATTTGCTGTATTTCATTTTAGAGTCTCACCTTCAAATTGTGGATGGAGAGCCTCCATTCAAACAAGGCTGATCATCTTAAAGCTCATCATCTCTCCTCCTGCACTGAAAAGAAAAGGAGTGTTTATCCCACTGACCTCTGAGTGGCTCATTTACAACCATCTCCTGCTATTCCATTCAAAATAAAGCATTGAACCTAACTCTGACTTGGTAATGGCAAAAGTGTTTGCTGCAGTATCATTTCTGCAGGAAACAAAATGCTGTAAATGAGAAGCTGCAATACCTCAGAAAAAAAAAAAATGCAATAAAATCGTGAACACCTCAAATAGTTTATCTTTCTAATACCCACCTTAAAACTAAACACAGTTTTTACTTTCAAAGTAACATCATAAAATATATATTATTGCTTTCCATCTGCCTGTTTTGATAGCATTTGTATCCGGCCTAAATGTAAGTTCAATACAAGTTCCATAGGGTTTAGCCTGTTACAGGTTTATACTTTGCCTATTCTTAATTATGATTTTGCACATTTTTGCTCTCCCTCCTTTTTCCTTCCCTCTCTTCAAATGTGTAAGGCCTCACTCCATCCTCGTTGAAGTAAATGTAAAGACTCCTCCTGACTGCAGTAGGAATTGGATTAAAGCTCTAAAACAACAATTATATGCCTAATTGTTTTTTACTGCTCACTTAAAAATGCATTCTTTGAAACACTACCGATATTTGTAAAGGCTGAGAGTTTAATATGCCAAACTATTTAGGTTATTCGGAAACCTATTTTCCACAAGTGCCTGGGGATTTAAATAAATGCTGTAAAAGAGTGTTATTTACATTCTGTGTTTATAACAGAAGTGTTTATATTACATCGTTATTCTTCATAGTGATTTTCCTCTGAATGCCAAACCTTTGCTGCTTTCAGCAGCAAAGTCAGTGGGAGATCTGCCATTGACTTCATTTGAACCCAGACTCAGAGCTAACATGAGGAAAAGGGGATGCACGTTTCAGATTATTCTGAAAGAGAGACAAGTCTTGTGAGACTTTTCCTAGAGCTCTGTACTGACTTGACTGTCTCTTCTGGATATCACCTTTACTCTGTCCACTCCAGTCCTCAATGTCTCCTAAGCATCAACAGCCCATATGTGGGTTTGGTGGTGCCTGTAAATAGTACCTTAAAGTTACTGTGACAGTGGTTCGGAGAACTTTAACTCTATTTTGCAAGTGGCACTCTGCACCAGCTCAGCTTTTTAAAATCATAATCCTGACTCCAAAACACAAGCCCCATACAGAAGTGGGTGTGAAAAGATTCTGCAACAATTCATTAACCATCAGAGATCCTTTACTTGGCCTCCAAGATTGGGAAAAAAGAAAAAAAGTCATTAAAGGAAAACAATACAATCCTCTTCCTATAAAACCTACTTGAAAGAAACATTATAATTAAAATAACCCTGAATTTCACAAGCATGGCCTGGAGGAAAACTATAAGATCTGAATTTGGCTGCATGCCTATTGATTTTTACTACAGAAGCACTAATTTCCTTCATTACCAGCATCCCCTATGAATGTGCAAATCCAATCTCTGCCACAGAGCTCCTTCTAACTATAGTGAACAAAGTTTAGGCATCATTTAAACAAGTACAGCAGGAACTCTCTGCATAGGCTTGGAAATGATTCTGAATAATGCTGTTAGGCACCATAAGGAGGAAAGTCAGATTTTGGAAAATGGATTAAAGTGGTCACAGAATTTTCTCTTTACCTTGGCAGAGGATTGACAAAGGACATGTTGAAAGCAAATAACCCCCAAACCCATTTATCTACCCACAAAACAGCTGATCAGTAAATAAAAATAAGCACAACGTGAGTATACAAATTAAGGCAGAAATTTACTACACACTGTTAATTTCATCCTTATTCAGTGTAACATATTTGCAGATCCTCCATGAGGGCCAGATTTTTCCAGGAATTAAAAGCATACATGTCACTTTCTGTAAAGTTTTGATACGTTCACTGCTCAGTTTTAAAAGCATTTCAAGATCATATCTCAATATGCTGCAGTAATAAAAAACCACAATAGTTTCTGGTGTACAATATTGTTTCTCAAGATCTGATATTAGAGTAAAAAATTACTCTTCTGCTAATTCGATAGAAGTGAATAATTCAAGAGAAACCTATTAAAATATCTCAAGATTAAAATTAGGATATGAGCATTTTGTTTTTGCAGGACTCTTGGTAAGTGTAGAAGGCTTTTCCACAAAACCAGAGCCTGAGAAGATGGCTTCTAACTCTTATTTTCTTTGTTTGCAGTTCTGCATTTCACCCTGTGACCACAGCCACAGATTTTCCTTAAAAGCTTTAATTTTTTTTACGCTTTAAATTCTCACAGTCAAGTTTTTCTGCATAGCATAATTTTCCTTGCCAATATTGTCTGATTAGTAAGATGTTACTATGATGCTAGAGGCAAACATTTTCAGAATAAGAAAGAACCCTGTGAAATGAGGGCAAAGCTGGAGATTGCTGAACACAGCAAAATAAAGACGTTAATGTGGTTCATAATTATATTGAACTTTAACATGTATTTTAATCACAATGGATCAAGCAAACATTTCTGAACTAATGGAAAGCGGTTGTGCAACAGGACAGCCATGATAAATAAGTGGTCACTTGTGTCCATATGCCTGGTTAGTTAAGCAAACAATCATCTTCTTCCTCAAATCCATTTTCTTAGCAAAGTTCTCCTTGTTGCTGGATCTGGCTGGTATCTAACCGCTGCAATGCTGTGGTCAGTAAGTGCGATACAAATGGGACACTGTCCTGCTTTCAGCTGGGATAGAGTTAATTTTCTTCCTAGTAGCTGGTACAGTGCCGTGTTTTGGATTTAGGATGAGGACAATGTTGATAATGCACTGATGTTTCAGTTGTTGCTGAGCAGCGCTTAATGTAAGTTAAGAGCTTTTCAGCTTCTCATACTGCCTTGCAAGCAAGGAGGTTGAGGGTGCACAAGAAGCTGGGAGGGAACACAGCTGTGTTGGGGGACAGCTGACCCAAAATGGCCAAAGGGATATTCCATACCATATGATATCACACTGAACAATAAACCGGGGGCAGAGTTGGCTGGGGGCTGGCAGAGTGCTGCTTGAGGACTAGCTGCGCATCAGTCAGTGGGGTGGTGAGCAATTGCATTATATATCATTTACTTTATATATACTCTCATCACTATTATTATTTTCCCTTTCTTTTCTGTCCTATTAAACAGTCTTTATCTCAACCCACAAGTTTTATCCACCACTGATGGGGAGAGAACAAACGGCTGTGTGGTGTTTAGCTTCTTGCTGTGTTAAGTCACAACAGAGCTTTATATTTGACCACATAATTCAAACACAAACATGTCACTGCTATAAAATAAACCCAGCAAAGCCTATATTCCACAAGCTGTGACATTATTATTATTACTACTACTACTACTTAATGTGGCCCCAGTATTTTTTTAATACAAAGAGTAATGATTTTAGAGCCCATTACCCAGCTTTCAGTGAGCTCAGGTCTATTTCCATGGCAACAGGGGATGCAGCCATCCACAAAGTTGTCACAAGCCCGTGACGTTGGGTTCCTGTGCTAAGTGTGGCGGATGACAATCCAACAGCAGCAATTCACACATTTTTATGACCCAGTCTCCACTGCAATGCTTTTAGCTAAATGAAACAGAGAAATACATATCCCTTTAATGGGATGTGGGGCTTTTTTTGTTGTTGTTGTAGAATTTCTATTTTTAAAGATTGCATAAAAGAAGTCTTTTTAAGGAATGTTTATTAATGAGGAAATTCCAATACCTACACTTTAATTATAGTACAAGCCTTTGCAGTCAGAAACATCATCTGAATTTAATTTATTTTTTTTTTATTAAATGCTTGCTTTCTTATTTTCTCAGCTCTGACTTGTTCCTGGCTTTTGACAGGGTTCGACAGCCCATGTAACATTGTACATATACAGTGCAAGGTACAGTTGTTTGGCCTAGTCACCACTGGGATGTGGTGACTAGGCTGAGGTTGTGATGGGGCAGAAGGTCTAAGGAAGAATTTGTTCTAGTTAACAGTTTGTACAAGAAAAATAGTGAAACCTCTGGAAGATTCATAGGCATTCAACTAATTGAAGAGTAAGTACAGCCCTCTGAAGGTAAGCACTCTGCACACGCTGGTTATGGGCAGAACAGCAGCTGGATGTAGCTGCAACCCTTGGAGCTGTGGCCGCTGCAGGGGTACGTCCTGTCCCTTCCCCAACAGCTGAACAGCTGCTATATCTCACAGTCCTGCCTGTTAACCCAAGTGGAAACCCTTCAAGGCCTAAGTTAACATGCCAGGCTATAAAATGTGCCGGCCAGGGTGGAGATGTACATTTTCAGCAACATCTCCCATGAAGAAATTCATCCATGATGTGGGCTAGGTGATCCCTCGGGGGCTGCAGTTCCACCGCTGTAGTAAACTCCCCACCTCCAAAGTGCAGCTGTGAGCCCTGACGGCACTGCTTTTTGCCAAAACGCTCCTGGCACACTCGCTCCGTGCCCAGCTGCTGCGGCATGGCATTGATTGATGGTGCCAGGCGGGCAACAAGCAATCAAAGGGTCAGGCAGCTTTATGCTCCTAACAGGATTTTCTGCTCGCACAATGCCAGAAACACAGCACAGCCTGCCTCTACTCTGAGCATATTGAATTGTAAGGAACTAACTAGAAAACTACATGGGAAGAGTGGCATAATACCATGCGGCAGAATATCATGCAGCATATGGATGTTCTGCTTTGCCATGCCCAAATTCTGTCTAGCATAAATAGGCTCATTTCCCACTGACATCAATAGATGCTGTCTGATATTACTCCATACCAAAATCTAAAAGTGGATCATGATCATCTCCCACATTATCAAACAAACTAGTTATCCAAAGCCAGGCAACATTCCCATAACAGCTCTAGCATATGCCATCAATCTTTCCCTGAAAAGTGATTTTCCTCTCATTGCACTGGCTGTCCTCTGATTCAGCAGAAGGTTATTAGCAGGACAATGTGGAGAACTTGCTTCTTCTAAATTCACACAGCAAGAAGTAACTCAATTCTGGCTTGCAGCTTGATCCAAATTGTGCTAGAGCTGCCCCACGCTCTGACCAGCTCCCGTCCAGGTCAGAGAACACAATTGATATATAAGGGAGGCTGAAACTTCCCAACCTAAGTCACTCTCAGGGACCCTGCTCTCAAGAGCGGCCATGGTAGGCTTTGGCTCATAGTAGACAGCCACCACCTCCAGCAGGCAGCTGTGTATGATGCCACTGATCTGCAAGCACAGTTTGGGGATGTGAGGCCAAGCTGATTGCCTTAATGTGATTGGCAGTGCCTCTATTCCCCCAGTTATTTATATTCTGCTTCCAGATAAGGGGCCATGCTTGCTTCTCTTGCATAGACAGTCTCCCCAGGGTGTGAGGGCTGAGCCTGAGGTGACAGGGAGACATGAGAGCATTTGGTGCCCAGGATGCTCTGCCACACAGCCCAGCTGTAGTACAGAGTCTCACAAGCTCTGCTTTGCCATCAGACTGCAGTACCACATGAACACTCATATTTTTTCATGGCATAAGGAAGTTTCTCCAGGAAATGCCACACTCAGGCATTTGTATTTTGTGCATGCAGATGTTCCCATGGAGTAAGAGAGGCGCCACATCAGCTGTCAGTGAAGTGCCCTTTGGTCTGATGTTTGTCAAGAGGCCTGCTGTATCAAATCCCTAATTGCACTAATGGATCTAACGAACCAAGCATCCTGGAGGAAGCAGAGAAAGCCACAGTGGAGAGTCATTTAAAATTAAACTGAACAGTGTTTGGAAATACACTGCCAGGAACAGCTCTGCCTCAGAGGCAACAGTGGTGCATAGGTCCTATACACTCTCTGCCCATTTTAATCTCCAAGAGTATTTGCATTCTCCTTGGTGGGCAAACTGAGACCCATCTCACCCAAGGCTGTGAAGAGCAGCAAGGATACAGCTCTACACCACCAGAACCACAGTGCCCACGTTCTCCTTGGAGTGTGTGTGTGGTTTCCTGCACTAGCACCCTCTCCTTCCAGGGTGTTCCTTGTAGCTTCAATCCCGTTCCACTCCACCTGCCTATGAAGTGCTCATGAAAAAATAGGGCACTCTGGGGCTCAACACTGCCACTGCTGGCTCTGAGGTGCAGACCCTCAACAACTTTACCTTCATTTTTTTCTACAGGATTTGCTGCTGGCAGTCATGAATCTCTGCAGATTTCCCAGCTCAGCCTTACATTAGCAGCGCTCTAAAGAAGAGAAGCTTGTGAACTATGTTGTTTCTTCATGTCCAAAACCTGCAAATAAACAGGCAAACCTCTTATTTTCCAATGTACACAAACCTGAAGATTTTTAACTGGATATCTGCTGGTTTTACTATCTGTTTTAAGCTGATTTCTGTGATTATTCTGCCTGGAATGGCAGTGTGTAGTGCACAGATTGCTTTATGGTCCTGAGGTGATTTTTTAATTGATGAGTGGCTTAGCACTCATTGAATGCTCAGAGACATCTTTTAATAAAACAGGTTATTTGTGTATCTCCCCTGCTGTAACTGCCTGGTATTAGTTTCCATACCATTTTTTATTTTTATTTCTTAACTTAGGCAAAGAAAGAAGCAGGGCTCAGCTCCTGCAGACTTGTGCTTTGGCTAAAACACCAGCAGCCATCAAGATTCATTGACCAACATGTATTCCAGTGCTAGTCAAAGCAATTGAGTGGAAGAAGATGTGGAGTTTGTTGTGCTGTGGTTGTCATAGAATTATTTTTAAAGTATTTCATCCCAGGAAAGCAAACTTTATAAACTGAAATAAAATCATGAGTTTTTCACATTTTTCTCCAATTATTCTTTCTCCTCTTTGTAACTACAAATATTTATGTGTGAGCCAGGATAGTTTATCCCTGGTTCCTTCTTAACAGCAACCTAATGTTATTTGCAGATCTTTAGCCCCACTCACACAAAGAACTCAGCCTGCTTCAGAAAAGAGAGTTTAGCTGTTAACCCTTTCAAGAAGAACAGGAACTGTAACCATATTACCTGCAGATAACACTGATTAGGACTGGCAGTGGAACCAGGAGTGGAGTTTGGGAATAGTGGTTGTGAGGGCTTGTGCTGCAGCTGCCAGCCTGCCTTCCTCCCACCTCATCCTGCAAAACAAGAAGAGTGAAAGTTTTTTAGCTCCAGCAGAGTATCTGAAATAACACAGGAAAGCCCCAGGACATGATACTGGAAGGAACCTAAGATTATTCTGTCTAAATCAATACACCTAACCATACCTGGAGGCTCCCACATATACACTCATATCTTCTCTTTTTAAAACGCTCAGTAATGTTGTTTATCCTCCCTAATGAGGCAGATTCTTCAGCCATTCCTCTAGACATATTTTCAACAACTGCCAGGTGTGTTGCTGTTCTCTGCATGCCTCCTAATTTGTCCAGAAAGTTCAACCTAGTGTCCTGGATACAGCCTCCCACGTTCAAGTGAAACAACATACCTGCCCCCTATGCTGCTGATGCAAATGTCCTATTAACATATCTCAGAGCAAATGCAGACCTGCATTTCTTTTCTCTGCTTGTAACAGCTTAACACTATTTTTTTACATCCAGTTTACAACCCACTATTTTTCACTAGTTCGTTTTTGGCATAACTCCTTCTATTTTTGCACTTAATTCTTCTTCCAAATGCAAGACTTTCCCCATATTTTCATCACCCTCATCTGGACCACATGTCCAGGGCCATTGAGGTTGCTGAGCACAGAGAGGAATCTGATGCAGGTGAAGAGATGTGTGTTGGGGAGTGAAAGGGCTGCATCAAAGCATGATAACAGGAACAGAAAAAGCAGAGTCTGAGGGAAAGAAAACAGAAAATGAAAAAGAAAGCATATAGAAGAAATTAAAAACATGTCATGGGAAAGGAAAGAGGAAAGAGAAGGAAATGAATAGAAGAAGGTGGTACAGAGAATGACACTGAAAATAATGTAGAAAAATTACACAGGGATCTTTGAGAGAACAATGCAGGCAAGAAGCGAAACATGAAGTCTTACAGAAAAATATTTTTGTCCAATTTTAAGCTGTTATCAATCAACTTCAAACTGAATTAATGTTTTTATTCCATAAACAGCTGCTAGCTAGGTATGACTTGCCCTGGATAGTAGAATGAGTCCTAACAGTAAGATGTATTTTCAAACCTACATGACAGAGCTGTGAATCATAGCCCAGTATGCAATATTTTAATTCTTGCCAAGAAAGCATAGAAAATGGCCTGGAAATGTGCTTTGCCCTCAGCCTTTTAAAAAGTAAGCTTAGCCCGTCTCAGGTCTCCATAAGCCACCAGAGAACACTGGTCTCCCAGATGCAAGTTGGAGGTCCTTGCTTTTCTTTATTAAAAGAACAACATTTGGGGGCTATTTTCTCTAGAAAATATAGCAAAATTACAGAAAGCAAAGGCTCAAAGATAACATCTCTGTATAGATGGTAAAATGTAAAGACATCTGTGCAAGCCAGGATTTAGGATTAACAGGAAGCCATAGCCTTCAGGAGCAGGGATTACTCAAGCATTTTTTTGCCTTTGTTTCCCCTGTAAACTGAAAGGCAACTGCACTCGAGATTCTCCAGAGAAAACTGAAGAGGTCTGCTCAGCAGCAGTACTTGGAAGCTGTGGTCATAATCTCATACAACAGGAGGAACCCTCAAGAGAGATGCACAGCTAGTTCAAGGCTTGCGTGCATCACAGAACAACTTCAATAAGCTTTCTTATGAGTTTTACACAATGTGAGGCTCTGCACACAGAAGAGAAGTGAATGCTGTACCTTGCTTCCAATAAACACCTTGTGGATTTGCCTTTTTTCCCCTTTCTCTTTCTTTCCATCATTTTGAAACTTCTTCGGCTCTGGACAGCCTCTCCAACCACTACTTGGACTTCCCCATTAACAGACAATCTGGAGTTGCTCTTCACAGGAGGCAATTCACCTGCCTGGGTAGTTTGTGCAGCCTTTGAGGGTGCTATGTACTAGGTAGACTTGCTCTGATGCTGTTATCCTTCACTTCTCCTCCCACATGCAGCCAAAGGAAGTGACAGATAAACACTAGCCTTTTCCAGGTCTGCTGTAATGCACTTCTTTCACCCTTGACTTACAACTGCTGCTCCATCAGGCAGCATACTCTCCCCTATACTTAACAATATTGTGTCTTAGCAACAGAGACCCCACTTCTTCCCCAAGACTACTAGAGCTGAAGGTTTATGCAACATCACTTGTTGCTGTAAACGATTAGCTGGGGAAGCACCTCTGCAAGCTTTGCAGCAAAGTCACATTAAAAGCAGCTGCACACTCAACTGAGGGGTGTTATAAAGGGTTGCTCAGTGAAACGGTAAAAAATTTAGAAAAAAAATAAATTAATTTTTCTATGCCAGCAGTGCTGCAACTCTGAAAAGAGCCAGTAGACATTTAGACTACAAAGGAGAAGGGACTAAAATCCTTTAGCAGTCAGAGGAAAGAAGCATTTAACAAACACTGGTGGTTTAGTTCCCTCCTGATTTAACTTCAGACTCCTGCTTATAGGATTCAGGTTTGAGGTGCCACATTAACCACATTGAAGCATCGTCCCTGTGGATTGATGGCAAGACTCACACTTAGCTCAAAACATACAGCAGCAGTCCCAAAGTCAACATTTCCACACTTAATAGCAGTATCCTCGGGATTTCCTATCCCATCCAAACCCTTTGCAGCAACTCACAGCAGCTACTGTTTCTTTGTCAAGGACATATTCACTTGTAAGCACGTGTGGTACCTCACAAATACTGAAAGAGAATGTGAAATTAGATACGACAATCCTGGTAAGATACAGTTTTACATAGGTTACAGTTTTCTGATTGGAAACCAGCCCTATTATTTTTACTTTCCCCTTCACTAACATTATAAAATCCACCCTTCTTCCAGCCATTAGCTATTTCATTTTAGTTAAATATACCTGCTATTTTCAAATATGGAACTGAAGTTGATTTAGGCAGGTTTGTTAGCTGATTAATCCTTCTAAAGCTGTCCCCAGAGCCTGGGAAACAGCTCTGGGCAGCAGCACAGCAGAAAGCGGGGCTGGACATGCCTGTTTTGAGCCGATGTTTGAGGTTTGCCCTTCGTGCCCCTTTCATTACCATCTCCTTGAGGCAGGCACCTGCCTGACTTACCCCCACATTGCAGCTTTACATCGTCTCCACTAATTCAGGTGGAGAAATGAGCAGCAGAAGAACGGAGACTCTTGGCATTCACATTGAGTGCTGATCCCTTCGAAAGCCACAGCAGGACGAGGCATGGTGAGGCCCCGAGATGGCCCCACTCTGGGGTGAAGGGTGCTGCTGGACGAGGAGAGATGCCTGCTTGCTAACTGGGCCACGTTGTCCCGCTGGACGTCAGTGTCACATTAAACATTGTTGGGGGGACAAAGGCAGCCCAAACCTGCAGCTGCCTGCCCTTACTGAGAGCTTAATCACTTTTAAATTAGGAGAATGAATGCCACAACATGCAATTATTCATCTTTTGTGTTGTTAGCTACAGCTCCCTGCACTGTGCCAAATCACACGGTTTCAGACTGGTTTGGTGGTTGGAGTCTTATCAGCAGCCCCATCTTCCCACTCCTGTGCCTGGCTTCCCTCTACACCACTGAGTCACCACCCCCACCCCCCCGGCCCAGTCCCCAGTGAGGGGCTTCAAGGGGCTGGGCAGGTTCAGTGCAACATAGGAAAGCCTCCCAGGTGGCGAGAGAAAGCCCTCAATGTGGCAAGCGGCCAGTGGACTCCAAACAATGATGCTACCAAGGCACTGGGCCGTCCCAACAGGCCCTGGACAAGGAGGGGCCCCAGGAGCACCGTGTACTGTGCAGGGAACGTGCCATACATACCACCTCCTGGAGTAACTCCTGCCAGCCACCCCATAGCAGCACCAAGGATGCTAGCACTGTCACAGAAAAACAAAACAAACAAACAAACAAAAATAAAAACAAAGCAACAACAAAAAAAACCCCAAACAAACCACAACAAAAACATACCTTACTCAAAACCAGATTACAGTTGTTGCCACTGGAAAGAACCCAGACCTCAGCACAACCCCCTCCCACCTCTGCTTTTAGCCCTAAAACATGCTTTTCTCCAACAGATTATTTACACGTCCCCTGCCTTGAGCAAGAACATGCCAGTGCAATGCCAGGAGAGCTGTTGGTGCGGCCGTCATGTCTTCCAGCACTCTCAGGACTGGGAGCTACTGTAGGGCACCACTCACTTTTGTGCCTTCATGTAGAGCAGACCCAACCCCAAGAGCAGCTGGTGGCCATCACAGCATCCCCTCTGTCCCTGCTGAGCTGTTTTTGGGAGAACTGCTCTCTTCAGTAATTTTCCAGGTGAGTTGAAGGACCAGCAGGTAGGGACAGAGGTGTAAGAGCAGCCAGGAGCCTGAGCAGGGTGCCTGGGTCTCCTTCAGACACATAGCTTGTCTGTGTGCAACACTGTGGAGCCACAGCAGTGCAAAACCTCTTTGGTTGTTTCCTTGTGCTGGGCCAAGGCTGCAAGGCTCCCTGGGGAAATACAGTCCATTAGACAATGATTATCAAGAGGACACTTGACTTCAAGAAGTCTTCAGAACTACTCAATTAATACAAACAACGCTTAATTTAATTTGTTTTCCCAATTATCATTCATATTTAAGTGCACGATTCATTACGGAATTGTAATTTTCACTTCTAAGTAATACACAGGACTTAGTTCAGAGCATCTCCTGCATTATGAGCTACGTTTATAATTTGCCTTTTGGTTTGTCAGGAAGTCATTGGGGTTACACAGAAGATGGGTTTGGCTCAAGCGATACTTTTTTTATCCTGTATTTAGAAGCCTAGTCATAGGTGCTGTCTCCCAGAGTTGGGGAACAACCACACAGAATGCTGAGGCCAGATTTACACCAAGGGTTATATATTTGTATATGGGTTATAAACAATAATGCAACATTGTTTAAATCAGGAATAAACAAATAATTGTACTTAAAACTATAGAGGTATACAACTTCCCTCCTATGCAGGAGTAAAATTCCAGAGGTACTATAAATAGTAACATTCCTAGAATCATATCCAAAGAAAGTTTTATTGTAACAAAACTTATCTTTAGTGGTATCAGGTTTTACTACTTTCTGAAGAAGTCTAAATAAGATCTCCGACAGCTGGTGCTGTCAGATAGTGGTATTTTTGCTGCTGGAACCATGACATTTAACAGATGGAAAAGCAGATAATGTAATAATATAGCATTCACAAGTAACATTTCAGAGGTAGTAGTCATGGTCTTTAAATAAAACTGGGCAAAGCAGAGCTGAGTCAATTTCATTCCAGGATCAAAAAAAGCTCCAGTTGCTTCAACTTTGACAATGTCAAAAAAGTGTTCCTTAAAAATTAACGGCACAAAGACTTAACTGGAAAGGTGTATTAGTGCCTGCAGGTTCTCCAGAGAGAGCGGTCGTGCAGAGTTTGCAAAGACCTCGCACACAGATGGGCACCGGTTGCTGCATGCTGACTGACCCAGACTACCAGGACTCCATCAGTGAGGCCACCCATCGGCTCTCCTCATCACTTCCAAGATGTGGCAGGAAGTGTAAGGAGCTCCCAGCTGTATTTGGTGGCCAGGCAGTCCCAGTTACTGCAGCATCTCGGAAAGCCCAAGGTCCTTATCCTCACAGCGACTTCTCCCACTTTAACCCATGAAGAAGAGAGATGCACAGAAACCAAGTGAAAAGAACATAGCAAGAGAATGTTTTTAGTTTACTGTTCATAAAGATAACGCATCACAAGAGCATTGCTTGTTTCCCAGCCAAACACGAACACCAAATAAAGCATTAGCAAAATCCCACTTTGCTGGGCTGGGCGAGGCACCGATTGTGTCATCTTTGGCATGTTGATACAAACACATGCTGGATCCAGTTTGCCTTTCGAAATAATAGTTCACTCAATCTTCATTGTGGAACTAAATGAATCAACAACCTTTCAAAGTAGCTCCTGATTGAGCCTGTTGCTACCGTTTGTATCAAATCAGTGGTACCAGCCCACAGGAAATCAGTGTAGCAAGTCAAAATATTTGGTGCAACTGCCACAGGGGAGGACAAACTGCTCATACCAAATCCAAGTGTTATCTTACCCCTGGCACCTCCTCGAAGCAATGTTTGGCTTTACTCTGCGGACACTCATCGCACTTTGACTCTGAAGCTCACACTGCTGCTGCAAAGGGTGGGAAGGGACAGCGGGCAAGAAAAGAGGAGACAGAGAAGTGAATTGGCATCCATCAGAAACCCCTGTCTGGCAACCCTCAGCAAATCATTTGGGCTTAAATTCCTTGACATATTAAGATGTCACCTTTTACTATTCCTTCAAGCTTCCTATCCTCATGTCTGGGTGCTGAATGCCAGTTCCTAGTCCTGCTGCCCCTGAATGTGGCAGCTGAGGCTGTGAACATCCACAGCACCACTAGGATGGCCCACTCCCATTCAGACAAAAAGGGCTTACAACCATAGCTGTTAGTTGAAAAATCCAGTAAAGAGTCAATAGCACCAGGCTTGGTAAATGAAAGTACCGCTCTGCACTGGGAATCTCCCATGACCCTCTGCATCCCCTGAAACTCCCTTATGTCAATCAATTTGTCTCGTTTGAACCATTGCCACTGGACACAAATGTCTCAGGATTCACACACAGAAACAAATCCTCAAGCTGCTTTGCAAAACCTCTGAAACTCAGCCATCATAAAGTAAACAGACCATGCACAAGCTGAGTGAGCATGGGAGCCTAATTTTTCCTTCATTTTCCTTCATTTATAACTGTGTTTACAGATGGACTCACAACTCTCAGAGAACCACAAGTCATATTTATACTGCTGCAGAGAGAGTCAAGGCTACTTCACCCAAATAATTCCTTAACAATTTTGCTGTCTATAAAATGGGATACAGATGTCAGAGTCTGGTATTTTCCTGGCACAGACTAGTTGAGATGAGTAGAGGCCCAGTAGTGGCGAGTATCAGGACGCTTGGAATTTGCTGTGAACAGCTTTAGGGATTACTTTCATCCCTCCCCAGGGAGTCCTCGCCTACACACAGGCAAGCATAAAATTGCATCCATGACTTACATTATCTGGAACCAGAAAATACTTTTATCCTGATTTCTGAATGGAATGAGGCACGTGCAACTGTATTGCTTTTTACCTGACTAGCCCCTCATAAGTTCTGAAATCATCAGTCCCTTTCAATAAAATTTGGCTGAGAGAAAGAGAGCTAAAGGTATTGCCTCACCAACAGGTTTTGAGAAAATAGGCCGGTAGGTAGAAGAAAGTCTACTCCTGCCTCCACAGAAGGAAGGACCATGGTGCAACCTCAGGCACGGCTGGGGAAAGGCAGCACAAGTACTTGCCAGAAAGTCCCTAGAGAGAACTCACGTCGTATTCAGTAGAAGTTCCTCCATCCTCAAGCTTGATTTCATTTCCATGAATCAACAAAGCTCCTGGTGCCCATGGAGACAGAAACACAAGCTGGAGCTTTGCCAGGGGAAGGGGTTCAGGAGACCACTCTCCTACCTGGATCTCCTTGTGCCAGGAAGGAGCTGAATACACATCGCAGCTTTGCTCCAGTACAGAGAAAGAGTCAAACAGAAAATAGATTTTTTTAGTTCTGCTGTTCAGAAAGCTCACCAGTTTACAGTCTGACTCCCAATTCATATTTTAATTCCAAAAATCAGTCATAAGCTTAGGGCCTTCTTTTGTGAAAGTATTATTCTACAATGTTTTAACTAATACATGCAGACTATTTTTATTTTTTTTGGTATTGTTGGTATTCTGACCTTGCAAATACCCAACCCAAGACTAAAATCTTTGCTCAACCATATTTATTTCTTTTTGTGGCTCTCTGGTCTGTGAAATTGGAGGGTTGTTTTAGGACCCAATACTGCTGGAATTTATCTGTTTAGGAAAAAAAAAAAAGTGTGGTTTAATCTATGCTTTGAAGAACAAAGCAGAACACACAAAAAATTACATGGACTGTGCAAAGAGATTACAAAGAAGAAAATAGGACAAAACAATGTAGGTCAAATTTGGGACATAATACAACATTGTAAATCTATGTTCACGAGCCCAAATGTTTCCTCTTTAAAAAACCAACAATTGTGTTCGCGAGGAACTGGTGTGTGACAGAAACCAGCCTCCTGCAGCGGCACCTCTTGGTGAAGGGACAGTTCCCCATATGGCAGAACCTTACAGTCCAAAAAGTGACGTTAATTGTCTTCATCTCACAAATGCCGCACACGTGGGACTCCCTTCACAGAAAAGGATCTTCTGAAGGCAATGCAGCTGTGCAGAAAGTTAAAGCTAAGTATGTGGGTGAGCAACTACGAGTTCACAGCTTACCCCTATAGGCATAAAACCTTATGTTTCTAACTCAATTAACTAATTTATACCTGTGGGAAAATCCCAACTCAGTAACACAGAGTGTGCTGCACAAACAAATACACTGACATTCATAACAACTGATGCATTAACTGAGATTTGAATAGAATCGTTTAAGCATTAATAACATTTCCATCTCTGGAGGTCAAGCCTTTTCACTCCCGTGCATTTTGACATCCATTAGTAACTGAACATATTCTTAACAGAAATCTAATTAAAGCCAGCACACCAAGCATTTGTTTGCATAAACATAAATGAAAGCTGAATATATAATTAACCCTACAGTACTGTAAGTCTAGCATATGCAAGAGATTCTTAATATTTAGGGTCAAGACAATAGATGTATGTGCTTAACTATTACACATACGAAATGCAATACTGTGTGAGATTAACAGCGATGGCCCCAGGTCAGTTTCCCATCTCCTTCCACAGCAGCTTTAGCAGGAATGCTAAAGAACCTCTCTAGATCAGAAGCACTTCCCCAGGAGATCACCTACCAAAACCCAAAACAATTACTTGCACTGAGAAACATGACTTCCTTATTTTCATACACATCAAAACAAGTCAGGTAAACTGAAGTTCAGGGAAGTATGCTTACTTATTCCTCATCTATGGATAGGCAGAATTGTTTTGCCCTTTTTTTTGTCATATTTTTTTTTTTAAATGGGATTTTTTTGGTACGGTTTGAGTGTTTTAAAGAAGTTAGACCATACTTGTGGTTTCAATGAGTTAGCATTTAAGCTAAAATACAGCTATTGGTGAGAACAAATTAAGTGATTTGTGCTTTTCTTATTCTGCAAGTGGATTGTCTTACAGGGTTGTACATCAGAGTTGTAAATGCACAACTGGGATACTAGTAAAGACTAGTCCAGAAAAACCAGTTGTTCCTAGCACAGTTGTCTGTGGTGAGCATATCAGAGGTTAGTTTGAAAATGAATTTATTTCAACACACACAGGAGATGATGCATATGCAATTTGAAATAGCACATCCATGGGCTGCAAAATAGCACTTCTAAGTAGGTTGGAAGAAAACAGGCATTTCTGCCTTCTTCAGTGAAAAAACACCCTCAGTGGTAGAAAAACATGTATAAAAGAAGCTCAGGGACCAACTACTACTTAAAAGATAAGCAGGATGTTTTGAAGAATGGCTCAAAGCATAGAAGTGTCTCAATTCCTTATCTTCCAAAAGACCTTGAGAGGTGAAGACTATCATGACCTAATTCTTTGTTTCCAGATGGATTTTTTACCTTCTCCCCTCAATAGAAGCATGCCTAGTCACTGCAAAGCGCAGCGTTCAAGAAGGACTGCATTTTACAAAGATTTCTAGAAAACAAATAATCTGTGTGACTCTATATAACAAATACAGGAGATAACACAGCTGCTAGCTTGTGACAAGTGGAAAAATCTCTAGTTACTAGCAACATAGGAGTTATTTTTCAGATCTACTACAGTTCACCATATGGTCTCAGAAATGGCTGCAACAGGGAAGGAGTGGGGACAAGGGAGAAAGTAGGATCAGTTCCTTCAAATAATTTAAAACATTCGCTAGAATTATAGGCTAGGATAAATAACGGAATTTCCCTGCTTCCTCCTTTTTATTGTATTTTCACTTTTTGGCTCTAAAGAAATCTTGCAAGGCGCAGTTGCTTTGGGCCATACCAAAGGCTGACCCTACACTACATCAACTGGGACAGTGGCCAATAGTGAGAACTATAGGGAAAGAGCATAAGAAATACAAGAAGTTTAAAATGACTCTTCCTCCATCACTTTCCAATAAACAGTAATTTAGAAATTTTCATGCAGAGCTCATTAAACCATGGAAGAATCATAGTAAAGTATTGCTCCTACAGTTAACTGCTACTTGGAAGAGAGTTTTCATTTTAAAAAAAAACAAACATGTATAAATACATATAAAATATAGAACTGATCAGAGAAAGGCATCATTGTGTTACAGGAATTATTGCTGTTCACAAATACTTGCACAAGCTGTCATATGCACAAATACATTTCACCAATCTGCAGTAATTACTTAAAAAAGACCCCAAAAAAAACTATACTGGGGGGAAAGTAGCCATGGTAAAGCAGCCCCAAAGCAGCAGAGAAGCCATGCTTCACAGCCACTCGAGCCATGACAATTTGGCTGCTCTCCCAGAGGAACTCATCACCCACACCACCTAGGTCAAACTGACAGCACAGATACTAGAGAAACTTCTCTCCCATGCACAAAGTTATTAAACAATGATCAGTCTAGCTGTTTACCCATATTCAAAAGATCTATCGTGTAAAATAAAACCCCATTGTTCCTGGCTTTTAGCAATAATTCTCTGAAAAGTATCTCTAATGATCACGATCACACAGGCTTTATGGGAGAGCTAACCATACATCTTTACCCTGGGAAAAGCCATGAAGCATTCCTTCCTGGACTCACTGATCAACTCAGAGAGCAACTTTGGTTTGGGAGAAAAGCAGCTAAAGAAAAGAGAAGGAGGAGAATATCACAAAGGTTTTCAAACCATAATTACTGTGAAGATGTTCTATTAGAAGTATCTACTTGCTACTTACTGCAATATAGCAGCTCTCAAGGTGCTCTTAGACACAGAATGGCCTTCAGCATCACCAAGAACACACAAAACCCTGTAACTATTCAACTTAATGGGAACTCTACACTTGCCTTCCTCTGCCTCCTAGCAATTAAAGTCCTTGGGTTTCTATGGGTGTTTACCCTAAAGCTTTTCACAAAAGAATGAACTTCATCTCCCACATCATTATGCTGGCTTACACAAATGGGAGCAGGCACATTCAAAGCCCACAGATACCGATTATCTGTTATTCTGGGATATTAGTGAAAAAAGCAACGGGAAAATGCCATGGAACTTGCCTTCATGAACTGATCTTTTATTTTTCTCCCCCCACCCCCGAAGTACTATCAGTGCTTTAATCAGTGCTTTTTTTCTGTGAGAGAAACTATTCTGGTAAATGTTTATGGAGTCAAAAAGAAATTCCCTACCACATGAGTAGCTGGATGTTTAGACCATTTGATATTTTGATATAGTAAACATTACACAGCCTCTGCTGTAGAAGTTTGATGCGAGATCAGCTTCCTGTTGAAATTGTAATTTATAGTAGTAGACAATGAGGTAGCAGCTCTGAGGGAAGCATCGTGCTGAAATAGAGGGCATGACACTGCAAATAATATCAGTCACAAAGCACCAGTTTGCAAGCTTACGGGGATTGTTTCATTTGTTTTGGGGTTTGTTTTGCTGTGGTATTTGGGTTTTTTTCCCCCAGATAGAAAGAATAAGAGTGCAGGCTTCAAATTCTCCTGTTTACTTGGAGCAGAATAATTGATAATAAATCTTAGATCTTAATCCAGACCAGGAATCCACTGTATGAGGTGCTCTACAAACACCACAGTCCTTTACACATTAAAGGAGCCACCTTCTTCATGCTTACCTTCAAAAATCCTCTGCATGTGATTATTTTGCACCCCAAATCCTAAGCTCTCCAGGAAAGATCTGGTGTTTTCTCCACTGCTGCAGATGTTCCACGTCTTCATCCAAGCCCTCTTCAGTGCCTGATTCAACCAAGTATTACACTGCTTAGTATTGCTAGTAAACATGAAAATTGAAAAAAACACCCATCCCTCTCCCTGTGGTAACATGAAACAGTTTCCCCATCTTCATTTTTATCTGCAGTCCGATCAATTTTAGCTTGAACAGTTCTGTGGAAATAAGCAAGAGTAACAGCAGCCATTTACTGCTGACTGTAGTGCCAGGTAGTGTTCAATCACCATCCAAACAGGAAACAACACGAGTGTTTTATTTTGAAGCGGCATTTTATTTTCTGTTAGCTTTGTATACAGAGCTTCCGCCTAGTTAACACAAACTGTGTGCTGCAGGTAGCTGTAGGGACAGGAATGCTTGCATGCTATGCCTTTGCAAAGCCACCATCACTAGAAAGCACCACTTTACATACTTTTTAAAACACCAAACTAACTAACAAAGTAGTATTTGCACAAGAACATTGCATTATATTGGCAAAAACAACATGTGTAAACCTTTCCGATATTACTCATAAACCCAGCATTTACCTTGAAATGTTAGGCCATATCCCTACAAGGTAACTTGTGTTACGTGAGAGCTCTCTGAACAAGGGCTTGCAGTGTTCATAAGCTAAGGCCTGCTGTCAAATCGCCCACTGCCTTCTACAAAAGTGCAACTTGGCCATTTGGCCAACTGCTGGTTCTGCTTTCACCTAACATGGTCCAGACGCCCACATGCGAGTTGCATCAAAGGAAGAATTTGCCCAAACCACAGCTGATCTTTATCTTTCAGTCTTGCACAATATGTTCTTGGTGGTGTTCTCCAGAACTTTCCAAAATGACCTCTGGTTGTGGTCAACAGCTTTAATACCAGGGAGCAGTCTTTGTCTAGAATACAATATAGGTAACTCCTCTTGAAATTAAGACAGGTAGTGGGGAGCTTACTGCTGTTGAAATCAGACAATAGGAGACAGATTTTTTAGAGTACTAAGAAATCTACATTCCAATTTGTAATCTAGAAGTCTAAAACTAAAAATCTTACCCTAGAGCTTTAAATTGCTGGATCCTCCATTAGAGCATAGTCCATAAGTTAAAATTTGAGCTCTCTGGGCTGTTGCTGTATCGATGCTAGACTTGATTAGTCACAATGCTGAAAGCCCTTCACTGCTTACCTTTTCACAGCCTCTTCCTCAAGTACCTTCCAGTAAGATCTGCTTGCAAATCAGAGATTAAATGTGGTCCAGAGCAGCACAATCAATGCATACTGTACTCTATTGTAGGGGTTTTGGTTGTTTTCAGGGCTTTTTCCTGTAAATTAATTTCTATTCTAAATAGCTTGATTAAACCTATATGTAAAAGTTCACCCTCTTAAACTGGAGTTTTGGATGTAACTTCCCTCAGTGACATAGCAGTTAAAGAGGAGTGAGAATACTCATTTGATGTTATCTGGGGAACTAAGAAATGAGCATAATGAACACAGCCACACCGCTCTTCTGCTAACCCACCCTCATTGCCTGCCTACACAACAGCAGCAGAGTGCAATGTATCTCCTTGCAGCATTCCCCCAACTGCAGAAGTAATAATGGCTTTTGTGCTTTTTATACTCTCAAATCCTGACAATCCACGGTTGGACATACTCATGCACACTGACATCTGGACTGGGCTTCCCATCACAGCCAGCGTGTTGCTTTAATAAAACATCAAACTACTTACTTTGAAAGCAAGATAAGGAGGAGGAAGAGAGAAGATAAGCATGAACTATTTCATGAACTTTGTAAACTGAGAAAACAGGTCACCATTCTGTCCAACCAAGCCTACAATCCTCTCAAGAGAAACTGTTCAAAGCATAAATACTCTATGAATGCCAAGCCTGCACAGTGAGGCAGGTTTATTTCCTTTGTAGGAGGTTAAAGACAGTCTGACTACATTGCTTACATTTTGTTTCCATGCACAAAAAGTCTCTGAGATATACTTATTCCATTCATATGAAAAAACAATTTCATGTACTTTAAAGAAAAAAAAAAAAAAAAGAGAAAGACGGCAGCACAGAAAGTTTTCTTCATTACAAAGTGTTTTTCCACCAGGCAATTACTTATAAGAACTTTTGTTAACACTGGAGTTTAGGCTCTGGAACAAAGTGAATATATTGTTTACCAGCTTTGCCAGTCACTCTTCTCTTTCTTACAAAACTTCTCCCTTCCCCCTCTCCTCTTTTTTCAGCCAAGTCAGTCCCATGAATAGTTCAGGACTTTCCTTTGTCACCAAGATCTCCTTTTCCACAAATTGTCCCTTGAATAATGCCATCTTCAATGTACTGCCCCGAGGTATCTGTGCTCCTGCAGAGAACTGTTGAGGGGATCCGTGATGAGCGTCTCTCCTGGCTCTTATCCTCAGAGGAGCAGCAAATCATCCTTTTCATGGTACCCCACATTTCATCATCTTTGTATGAATAAATTATTGGATTCATGACAGAGTTCAAAAGGGCCAGGAGAAGAAACCACCTTTTAACATCCTGAATCCCACAGTCGGTGCAGTTCAGACCATCCAGCAGTAAGACGACCAGGCCTGGGGTCCAGCAGACAACAAAAGCACCTAGAGATAAAGGAGACCAAAACAGAAACCGAAAAACAACAAACTTCAAACTTCTAGGCTTTTGTTGGGTTTTTTTGTTTGTATGTTTTGTGTCTTACAAGATTATTGGGTTCATCAAAATTCTACACAAAAATTACAAAAGTAGGAGAAGAAAAATCCTAATGACAGTAGCAATATTATATCTACTACAGCTTCTCTACCAAGTTGTAAGCACAAGGCACGGCAGCTCTCAGCATCCTGCAGGGAACAAAAATCCAGCTGCTCACAACATTAGCTCCAACACAAGTGGGAAAAGGTCATCACAACAGTGATTTGTCCATGCTGATAAATAAACAAGAGCTCTGGAGTGGTAGCAAGCAGAGAACCGAAGCTTTGAACACAGACTTCTTCTCCATCTCTTGTATACTGGGGAAGATACCAGGTTGCCTGCTTCTACCACTGCTGCAATAGACTCCAAAGTAAAGACATATCTTCTGTCACACTGCAACTGACTCTGTAAAGCTATGGGCATACTGCCCAATTCATAAAACAAGAGTTACATTATTTAAACATGTCCTGGCTGGAAACCCTGCAGCCACTGTAGGATGCAGGCCATGCTTGTGACACCAGCACTGCTGGCTCCCTGGCCAGAATAGCAGCCACCTCTCTCCATTGCTCCCTCCTGGGCTGTGTGTGCTGGGTACTTGAGACCAAGAAACTTGGATTCAGGAAACAATGGAAATGAGAGAGAAAGAAACAAACAGATGAGTAATCAAAGATGAACCAAAAAAATGTAGCAGTCAGGACAAAGAACTGAAGCAAAGAACAGAGTAAGAAGAAAAGAAAAAAAGCTAAGTAAGTCTGACACTGGCAACAGGAGAATAGGGAAAATGTAGGAGAGAGATTTCCCCAAAAGTCAGCAAGAAATCACAGGACAAGACCAGGAGGAGCAGGATCCTTGTGCCTCAGTTGGGAGACAGGAATGACAACAGCCCTCGTGATAAAGACAACAGACACAAAGTGATAATAAAAGCTGAAAGAAGCAAAGTAGGCAAGCACAGTTCTCTTCCACCAGCCC
>VWZK01018168.1:133731-176074 GCA_013396935.1 Baryphthengus martii
GGGGGGGGGGGGGGGGGAGGGAAGAGGGGAATAAGGGAGAAGAGACACTAGACAGAGTGAAGATAACATGAAGTAAGCACAGAAATCACAGCTTAGAAGAACAATATTGCAGGTGCATCTTTCCATGTTATTGCACATCACCATCATAAAGGCAGGGGTGTGGGCAGGACTGGTGGGGAGGCGGAACATCATGACCAAATGCAAGGCTCTGCCATGAGCATGGGAGGGGCCCTTCTGCCTCCCCCTCACCCCCGGCACCACAGCCTGCTATCTCTCGCCTTGAGCCTAAGGATGGAGTAGCCATATGCATGATAATACTAACTTAGCACAAGCCACAATTGCTGTCTGACATACAGAAATAGAAAATTATAACTCTGCGCAACAGTCACAGTTTGAACAATGTACTGAGGAAATTCCAGTCATTTATAACAGGAGAGTTTCCCATTTTTCAGGCTTTGAAAAAAATAATCAAACAAGTAAGCATGATGGCAGCTACATGCTAAAAAGCTCTCCTGGGAGTGCTAGTATCTCTTAAACAATTATGGCAGGGAAAGGAAGTCCAGCTCTTTTTTTGTAAAGCCACTGGTTTTCCCATATCTGAGCTGTGCAAGCAAGCAGTGGAGGGCAGCCTGGCTCTTGGCAGGACCCAGGACCTCAGGCATCCCGTTGGCTGTGCTGTGCACACAGGCTGGTTTCAGCAGTACTAGACACTTCTCATCTGATGGGCAGGCCATAATAGCATATGAAGTTATTCCCCCATTGCCCACTGGCATCAGGAGCTGCAAGCTGCTACCACAAGACTTGTTTTTTCTGCTCAGTCTCAGTACTACACACTGGTCTGGCTCCAAAATGCTGAGTAAGGAGTTGTGACACCAACTCTCTTATACAGTCTACAATGGAGAAAACACTGTACTGCCCAGGAGCTCACCAGAGAATCACATCTGTTTTAACAGGCACTGGAACCAGACCACCCAGATAACACTACTGTGTCTAGTTGAGTGTCTCAGTAAGTATTTGACTGAGAGCTTTCTTTCCCTAGCCACCAAGGGTCACTGGCAAAGTCACCAACACACCAGTTCCATGTAGAAATTGAGATGGTAACAAACCCTCCTTAGAACAAGCACAAAAAGCATTTTGACCACGTGTACCACAAAGCATACAAGGTCCAACCCTGCTTTCATGGAAATCAGCAGAAGAAACAAATCCCAAAGCCACATTTAACAACAGACACAGAAAACTCTCCAAACAAAACACCAAGCTTGCAGGCAAGATTAGTCTGTGAACTCTCAGGATATATCCCTGTCTACCTCTACATCCAAAACTCTAAAAGGTTTCAGTGGTAAAAGTAAGGGAAGATAACAAACATCTGCAGACACCTCTACACATTTCCCTCACCTCATGACTGAAGACAAGGACAGTGGCAACGCAATGAGTGTCAGAGGTACTGGGAAGTGCTTTCATGGGGCAGTTGCTTTGACAACATCAAAAGAAAAATATATTTTCCTGTATACGGAGACAAGACAAGTGATTCACACCCTGCTCTTAGCACCGCAGAGATGAAGCCGAGGCAGGGCTCAGATTCGCAGCCTTGCTGGGATTTTGCTATTTTTACCACAGAGCTTTCAGAGGGAACCGTGGTTAAATATGTACTTTTGTCTTGGCCCTTTGGTGATTCTCTTGTTTGAAGACTTTTTATCCCGTAGGAGTTCCTCTCCCTGACAAGGTGCCCCACTCTAAAAAGAATTTAATTTCTGGAACTCTTTAAAATTCACAGAATTCATGTAGTCTGGCTGCTACATGAATTGAAGGAACAGTTCAAACTTCCCACCGCATTATGGGAGATCAGGTATCACTATGCCTCATAGTCAGTTCGAGCATTTCCCACTAGATTTAAACATGGATTTTCTCATAGATTACATCAGCTCTGCTTGGAAATTAAATCCTGTTCACCTGGAAGCACTACTGATACTTTGGCAGTATCACGTCGTAGAACTCTGCACATCAAAGCTGCCCCCGAGCATGCCAATGCTGAGGAGGAAAAAAAAAAAAAAGTGCAGTTACCAATTAAATCCACTAAAACTGAAAATCATCTGCCCCAAAGTCGCTATTTCAGCAGGAATCTCACTACCAAGTTCAGACGGGCTACCACATACCACATGAAAATCATGTACCCACACACCTGCAGTCACCCTTCTTCAAAGCTACAGGTAGAGGCTCAGCCAGGGCTATGCCACAAGATCAGTCTTAAAGGATTTCAGCCCCTTTTGCTAGGTTTCCTGTCTTTCAGTTTCAACCAGGTAAACTCTTATGGTTTAGCATTCCAAATGGAAAGCCATTTCAGCTGCTCCTATCCTGTTATAGACCATTTTAAGGGTTACGGTAGAGACAGGTTAATAAATGAAACCTGAATCCCAGCCTCTGGAAGAGGCCATCCAAGCACAACAAAGAGAGGTACAAAGAGCCACCAGCAGCTGTGGTCACCATGAACCCACGAAGTCAGACTGAAACAGATTCCCCCAACTTTTAACTGTAGGACCACAGGAGAACTCCACCGAGAGAAGACAGTAATATTATTTTACTGAAGGGGAAGCTGGCCACATGCTCAGCCTTCCCAGAAACAGTTGAAGGCAGAAAGGAGGAGCAGCACACCAGCAGCAGCAGCACACCAGCAGCACCTAGATGCATGCAGCTTCCTTCTCCACAGCAGCAGAGCAGTGGGATTTTGTCCTGAACCTCCCATAAAACCAATAGGGCACATTAACAAGAATTCTGGTTCTCATCATGCTTCATCCAGCCACAGAGCATCTTGGAATTGCTTTTAGTTAAGGCAAGATCAAGCACGTACTCCAAAGCATCTTCAGATGTTTTGTAACAAGCCATTAAAAATAACTGCCCCTGAGCAAAATCTCCAGGCTGCATATAGCTATAGGATGTTGCACCAGTCAAAGTAAGTGAAGTTTTAGAAGAATCCATTTCATCACTTAGTGACTCCTTTGGTAATCAGAAAGCTCTGAAAACATGGTTGTTCAGTTTCTAATAAATTTTGTACAGTGTACTTGAATGACTCGCCCAGGAAGGCATATTTCAAGCAGTTTTAAAAAATAAAATTCTCATTCATAAAAATAAATATTTAGAAAAAAAACTCTGAGTCAAAATTTAGAGAGTTGATCTGAAGGAACGTGCCAAGATAGATTTCCTCTGACACAGCAGTACGGAGTAAATCTTGCACCCAGCAACACATGTACTAATTCAACTTCTTTGGAAGCAAGCCCTGTTTTGGTTTTGTTTCTGACTGGCAAAGTAAATATATAAAACTGATTTCTAAAGGAGCACTTGGGTTTTCTAAGTTAAATTTGCCTAGCTCAGCACACAATATCATTGAACGCTTTACTCAAATTATAGTTTAATCTGGTGGCTGAAAAGCCATATTCTGCAAGTAAGAAAAAGCTCTCGTTGATCTTTCAATCAACCCATACTCCCAAGACCTCTTTTCCTAGTAAAAGAAAGAATAAGTTGGAAATGAAATTTAGAGTGGAATTTATTTCCACATAGCAGAATGGCTTGGGGCAAGCACTGAAGATGTACCACAGGCTAAAGGACTGTGAAGGATTAGTCAATGGCAGCCACCATCACTGTCCTTCCAACTCCCACATCACCCGTCCGGGTGTCCTCCCCAGTGCACAGATCACCTCTCTGCTCTGACCTGCAAACAGGCATGGATGGTACCGAGAACTAACAGTGTTATTCCAACACTCACTCAGCACCCTCTAACTCTGGTTTATAAAAAAACTAAAGTAATATCAACTATATAAACAGACATAAGTTAGATAAGGCTCTGCATGCTGATTTATTTGCACAATTTCCCAGACAGCAGCCTGCAGTTCTACTGTGAGCAGAAATGCTTAGAGAACTAGCTTTTAAAAGCGTCTTTCTTTTCATCTCTTTCTAACACAGAAGTTCACTCCAGTCCATCTGATGCTTATGCTTTAGGGTATGATCATGCTTGGAGCAATTCAGAGGTTTTCTGCAGGGTTTTCTTCTTCCAGATGTATAATTTAGGACCTTCAAGGGGAGCAAAGGATCAAATCTTGCCCCTGCAAGGCAAGGAGGGGAAAAGGAACAACCACCGCATTGTCTCTCTATAGGTGCCATAAAATCAAAAGGAAAAAAGTAAAGAAAACTGGGGAGGGATTTAGAAGGGAAAGACTGTCAATGGACAAGGCAACTTCAGAAGATGTAAGAGTATGAGAACTTTGTACTTCCTCGAACCATCAGTCTACTTTCTTTTCCAAGTTCAGGCACTGTAGCTTTTAACTGATCTCAGTTTCTAAAGCATTTTAAGACATCATTTAGTAAATGAAGGAGTTATGTACTACAGCACTATTACTAAAAAAAAAAAAAAAAGAAGACGATGACGACAGAATCGGATACTGTGCAAAAAGCCTCCTTAGGCCACAAGGGTAAGAAAGTGTCCTCAGCCTGAAGCCTGAACTTCTTATCTCCATGAACACTTTTCTCCCTGAGCTCTCTAGTACTGCCATGCTGCAGTACCACACAACTCTACCCCAGGTATACACCGACACCAGCTTTCTCATGCTGGCTCGTACAACTTCAGAACAATCATCAGAGGGTTAAAGCTCTATCTGTGGTTTGGGAGAGTCCCACCACTACCTGAGCTCAGCTTTATTTATGGGCCAGTGTCCTCCCAGTCCCAACCACAGCAAGCTGCACGAGCCGTATTCACACGTTGCCTGGCTTCCACAAAACAACACAGTTTCAAATCTTCCTGGGGAAAACTGACCGCTACAGCCATTATTTTGTTCCAACAATCAATCACCTCTTTGTGCATCTCTAATAAGCAGCTATATCACAACTAGCTGATAAAGTGATCTGAGCTGCCCAAATAGCAACAGTGTCTCTAGAAAAGAATCCAGGTCAAATCTCATGTTACGATATAGAGATTCAAGGCCCTACTCTACCATCAACTGAAAGTATTTTGCACTATGCGGCCTTCACAGAATGAAAGTGAATTCTCCCTTTACAAAGCAAATCTCTGGCAAAATCATAGACCCACTAGGCATCTCCTCCCTTCCCCAACAAAGGTGTGTTTCCAAGGAGAAGTCGCCAGCATGTTTGGAAAACAGTTAAGAAGAAGGGCAAAGAAGACTATTCCCATATCCACAGGATTCATGGCCTTGTGCAGTTATTAAAGAACATTATTTTCAAAATGTTCTATTAGGTAGCTGTGAATCTTCACAAGCCTTCCTCCAAAGTGATTTTGTATTCCTGTCACCTACAACAACTTGTACATAATTTGTATTTTGTTACAAACCACTTACTAAACAGAACACTTTGCATTGATTGGTCCCCTACTTTGCATTTCTGCTTGGTGCAACACTTATTATCTAAAGCAGACAGAAGATTAAATGACTCAAGCACTTACAAATTTGACAAGAACGTTCTTTGTTTTGCCTTTTTTTAGAGGGGTGGTTTTTTGCATGTTACGGTTTGTAGTCTCTTACCTAAGACAGTCATGACAGTCTTCATAAGCTTCACAGGGGTCCTCCTACGGCTAATGGATCCGCTTGTGTGCGACGACAACACATTAGTTTTCCTCTGGACGTACATGTAGATTCTTATGTAAACCACCACCATAATGAAGAAGACGACTAAATTTAAGATGCTCCAGAACACCAGGTAACTTCTGCTGTAAATAGGTGCCAGGGATGAGCAGGCGGTAATGTCACAGAGGCAGTTCCAACCCAGGGTAGGAACAGCACCCATGAAAATAGCAATGGCCCAAATTGATATAATTAAAAAGGTGACTCTCTTCTTTGTGAGATTACTATGGATCTTCATTCGCATTATTGACATGTGCCGCTCAACAGCTATGACGAGGAGGTTCACCAGGGAAGCTGTCAGACTGGTGTCCAGAAGACCCTGACGCAAAAACCAGCGGTTAACAGTTAACGTTTTAGACACTGGGCCGGTGTTGAACATCAAGAAGACATACGCAATTCCAGCAAAAAAGTCTGCAGCAGCTAAGTTGGCCAGGAGATAGTAAAACGGAAAGTGAAACTTCTTGTTCTTGACCACAGCTGCTATGACCAATGAATTTGAAATGAAAATGAAGAGGCAGAAAAATGTCCCAAAACACAGAACAACAATAAGCTTTGGCCCTGTCCACTCATCTACTGTGTCAGTGTTCGTCTTGTTATAAAAAAAGTCCATGCGTTTATCATAGTAGCATTCGTTCATCCTGGATTAGAGCCCCTGCATCCTAGGAAGGGGGGAAGGGTGAAAAAGGAAAAAGGATTAAAAATCAGCTATTGGTCATTGCTTCAATCACCATACCTAACATCTTTTTTCTGATGATAGGATGAGGCAGGGACATGAGAGGGTACATATTTGAAGAACCTTAAGTTAAAATTCATATTGTATAGAACTTAAGCAGAACAAGACATTCTGTCCTCTGGAGGACTATTGTGCGCGACGCTTTGATGAATCAGGAATTTTCAAAAGACTTGCCTGCTTACAAACCCCAGCACAGTCCCTTTGTACTAGCAGTCATAGCATACAGGCAACAAAGTGGAAGTTGAGAGGTTAAAAGAGACTATCTGGAGGTCACAGAAAATCTGAGCAACAGCCAAGCCATTCTTGCTGCAAAATCCCATGTTTGAGCCACAGCCCCATCATTATTTCCATTTCTCAACGTATCCCGTCAGGACAGTGAAGCATAAATCATAACTCCTCCATTTTACTGACTAAGCAATAAAAGGCCTATTACTGGAAAATATTTTTTGTTTTTTTTCAATTCCACATTAATAAGTGTAAAAATGTCTGTATCTAAGATGTTACATGCATACATATTCTGAGCACGTGCCTGTTATTTGCTGTTACAGAATTTAAGTAACTATGCTGAAAAGGGAAAAACGTATTCTATGTATTTGACTATTGTAAACCCAGGGATTATTTTACTGGGCTGTCAACCCAGAGCTCTGTTGAACACGACACAGCCTAATTATCTTCAAAACCAAAACACAGTTTCCTACCCAGCCACGGGATAAAGGAAGCCATAGTTTAAAATGGCAGTAGTGCTGGAGGTTTTTTTTCTTATATCCACTCAACACTGCTTTGGACACAGGGCTATTAAACATGATGGAAGAGGTAGTCTGTGTTCCAGATTACATCACACTTCAGCCACTCCAGTGATGTCAATGTCAGCTGCCTTGGAATTTTACTGCCTTTATTATGAACCAAACTGAACTTGAATGAATTTACACAGGCAGCTCTGAGAGCAATTACTCGTGGTGACTGGAGCCCGTGCAGGGTCTCTCAGATTAGTTGGAAGTTTGTGTCTAATCACCCCCAGTCCTCACATTTACCGTTAGTATCTCAGCAAGGTTTATAACAATGACTTCATTAATAGATATTGTATAGTTTTAGCAAAACATAGGAACTTAAGCTTGGCACAAGATCATAATCACATTAGATATTACACAGAGCAGTGAACCTGTGCCCACTCTCAGGACAGAGGAGGAAGTATTGGGAGACAAAGCTGCAGGAAAGGCAGCAATGCTAAAAGCCTTTGTAAACCTCCTGTGAGCCTCAGCCTGTCACAAGTGCCAGAGCCATACACTCATTGGGGCTGAAAAGAGAAAAAAACCTAGGAGTGGTTACAGGCAGAAAGATACAGAAAAGCATAAGCTTTTCATGTCTGTAGCTAAAATTGATCACAGAGAAGTATCAGATTCACTTAGCCTATTGTTATGCTGTGGTTACTTAACAGTTATATCTCATCTCACCAGAGACTCTGAAGCAAATTAAGTAATCCCCAGCAGGCTGGCTAACAAGCCACATTATATATTAAAGGTTTCTTCTGGTGTTTAAGTGACAGAAGATGAAGTTTGCTTCTGTTGCTTGTGTTGTTTCTCATGCAGTATTTATATTATCAAATTTTAAATCAACTTGTACTAGTCCATGATTAATACTTTCAAAGTTGAACTACTTTTTTTTTTATATTTGATTTTTCTAAACTAGACTCTTGGCCTTTTTGTCTTTCTTCCCACCCTATATCTAGTAGTCAACATGAAAGTAGGCCACTTGACATTGTTGTCCACTTTATTACCCTCAAGAACCTAGGCAGTTACTTCTTTCATAAAAGAATATACTATTTAAAGCATGAAATTCAAGTACATAGTCAGAACTAAGAACAATTACTTAAGGACAAGAAGTGGAAGGAAACAAGTAAATCATCCCTTGTGCTGAAACATTACAGAGCATCCCTCCATCTGAAAATAAAAAAGCCTCAGCAACTCGGGTCCACCTTAAGGAATGAACCAGAATTCAACGCCCACCACTCCCCATTCAGGGCAATATGGTAGAGCTGGGCAGTCAGTACGTCCTTCATTCTCATGCGGGAAGTACACAAAAGTCAAATTGAGTCTGTAAGTGAGCAGAAGTCCGAGGAGCTGCAGACAGCAGCTACTCAAGAAGCCGAGTGCTGGGAACTCTGCCCAGCCAAGATGGCTCCGCTCTTACCCAGAAGACAGTAAAGGACTTGGTGAGCTTGACATAAAGCTTTTACAGAACAGCCCAAAGGCCAGCAAATAGAAGCAGCAATTTGGGCAAGAATGGTGAGGCAGGGGAAATCTGTGAAAATTATAGGGGAAGGTTTTCTGAACATGTATTTTACTATGTAATCATCTCAACAGTTGAATCTCTGAGTTGCAGTGACAGTAAAGAGATTTGCACATAGTTTTTGCATCTCCGCTGGAGAAGAAGCTTAAAGAAATCTAAAATATCAACTATGAACTTACTCAGTATTTAGAATAAAAAGGTTATTGAGATCTCATCATCACTTGTAGTTCCTGAAAAAAAATTTAAAATAAAAATAGCACCAAAATAACCACACTACAAACACTCACTGTCACACAGCAGAGCTCAAATGACAAATGATTTTGAGAGAGATATCTTGACGTGTTGAAGTAAGCCAGGAGGTAGTAGAAAAGCATCCAGCTGAGGTCTCAGGAGACTCTGAAGATGTCCAAACAGAAGCTGTATCAAAGCAGTAGCCAAATTGGAGCTAGATGGCATCCCAGTCCTTCAGAGCAGAGATGTAGCTCTTGGCTGTCTATACCAGTCTATGTACAAAAAGTACTTGTCATGCCAGGGTCCTTGCAGACAGTGGTTTAATTCACACCTTCATTTTAAGTCCTTCCAGCAGAACATAAACTGTGTGGCTGTCACAGAGCTAAGCAGCTGTTATCTTCAGTGGTCCTGCCCCAGTCCACATCAGGCATGAGATGAGTGATAGGATATCCCATATTTCCTGGCATGTCACAGTTTAACACATTGCAGGACTTTATTCTCCGTATCTTCTCTTCTGCAGCCAAATCAGAGATGTTTATCTCAATTAGGGCAGGTTTAAACTTCAAAAGGAAAAAACCACAACCTCTCCTTAAATATGCAGTATTTCAGATTTGTTTATTAAACAAACACAAATTTGAAGATTTAGGTAGAATATTGTTTGGCAAAGTTTTGAAAATAATAGAAACTGAGATAATAGAAAAGCAGCTGATCAGCCCAGTTTTATAAAGACTACAGAGAGTCTTCTAGAGTGTAGCAGAGAGCTCCCCAGCTCTGCTACTCACATCAGGAAGAACTGCCTTCTTTTGCTTTGAAAGCTGCTTGATACTTCTTGGCTTTTATGGGAAAGGATAGCAAATAATCTCCACACACCTCTTCTATGCCACTTGGTATTTTATAGCTTCTTGTATAGACCTCCAAAAGCTGCTTGACAGCAGTAACCACATATTGCATATTCTACAGAGGAGTTGAGCTATTAGCTTGTCACAAGTCACTCGCAAGCAAAGACATCAAAACTTTGCAAGGGCCTAACGCATACTATTGACAAAAAGGTTCTTTTCCTTATTTCAATCTATTTAATTACTTCAGTTCAAATAATAGTGGCTTTGAAGATCAGAAACTGGTGGACTATGAAGCGTGTTTTCCTCTACCACTCTGAATAAGCATATGCTTTGAGTGGGTGAAATCATCTGTTCCAAAAATCTCAAAGGATTTGGTTCAGTTAAACTGCTATCAAATGCAAATGAAGACATTAAGACTTCTTCCCAATCTAGCACATCCTCAGCCATTTGTCTTAGAGACAGCTTGTATCTTTGAATTGATTTTAAATTTCTCTGTGTACATACAACTTGTATCAAGGCAGAAAATGTTCTTCACCATTCTTCAAATAAAAGTCAAGAATGTGCAAGAGCATATAGCAATATACTACACTAGCTACCTAAATAAAGAGTTAGTGAAACAAAACATCACCTAAACTACATTTTAGAAAAGAGCTTCAAGCAAGTAAACGTGCTTTAATAGCCGTTATTCAATTAGAATCTCAGTAAAAATCTGTACGTTTATAACCCAATTTAGTATCAGTTATTTAAAACAAGGATTTTGCTGATTTAAATTCTGATTAAAATCACCTTTTAAATCACTTTGACTCAAAACTAAATTTGGCCTGTAAATCAGCTCTAAGTTGATTAATGCAGACATTTCTGAAGGAAAACTTAAATAGTATTTTAATGACAAGGTCATTACACAATTTAGCCTGCAAGCCATAATGTGATTCCTGGCACACCCCATGGGTTTTCTGCCTCTTTCCTGTCCATTAAAAACCAAGTTGTTTCAATATATCGGCCACAACCTTACTGAAGAGTTGGCGTCAGTTTGGGGGACTTTGATGTCTTCTGTCCTGCTCCTGTGTAAATGCAACAGGGAGGGAGTGCACAAGCCTGGGTTGGCACAGTGAGCTACTGTGGGAGGATTCGAGCTGAGTTTGCATTGGACTGCAAAGTCCATAGAGCAAGACTGAACCTATAGGAAGACTATAGTGGTGAAGCCCTATAGCAGGGCTGAACGTTTAGCTGGGGTGAGACTCAAGGGAATTTGGCTCAGGCAGAACCTCAGCCTCATTTACTGCTGGTTTCCCCGGAGCTGGCACAGGGATTTCTGTGCAGAAATTCAGGGCAGTTCAGCATCCAGAATGATACGCCCTGGAACAGAAGGAGGGAAAGAGGAGCCGGTACAGTCCGGGCAGGTCCGTGGGACAGCACAGAAGCGAGCAGCGCCCAGGCTCAGCCTGCAAAGTGGGCAGGCTGCCAGGCTGTGCTGAAGCACTTAGCTCCCTGCCTCCTCTTGTCCATTAGCAAAACAATGAATTAAACGCAGATTTCCAAGACATTTTGAAACTTATTACAAAAGTTGCTCTTCAGAAAGCAGAGTGACTGATCACACTGACTGATCATACTGACTGATCACAGGCATGAAAATCTCAGCAAACTCAAAATACTCTTTGCATACTATGTGCAATTTCCTATCTGCATATAATGCTGAGGCTTTTTAAATGTATCCGAAAAGCAGCAGACGGCCCTTGATACAGTACCACAAAAGGAGCCTCAGCAAGGGCTCCCCACAGCAGTGCTCTTGCTAGCCTCCCCAGAGCCTGTGTGACAGGCAGATGCAAACATCTTCCATCCCTTCCCCATCTTCTGGATAAATAACAGGTGCTGCATTTATTTTTCTGGTTACTGAAAATACCTTTCTCACCTCACTCTGAGGAAGACACAGGCAGCAGAAGAGAGCCAGGGCACTGGGAAGCCAAGCTATACATACAAGCAATACCAGTTACAGAAAGGGAATCGGTTCCTTGTTCCTCTCCACACCCTGCATACATGTATGGCCACAGAGGAAAACACAGCCAAATGATTGCACAGTAACCCAAGAAACTCATTCAGGTTACCTCAGCTTCAGAAAGAAATACCAGTGCAGAAAAGGGTGTGTAACACAGCAGAGGCCAAAAACGTTAATATGTAACCGTAAGAAGGAGTTTTGTGAGGTAAGTACTGTGGTTTACTTTTAATTGTCTTCAATAGTGAATTCATATTATAACAAAACTAAATTCAGAGAAGCAAACTGAAAGGAAGAACACAAAGAACACAATGTTATGCCCAAATATCTCAAACTAAAGCTTTTTTATCTGGTTAGGGGATGCAACGGAGGTCAACATTTGTTTCATAGGTTTTACAGAGATAATTTATCTCAGAAGTAACTATTTTACATTTTGCCTATTGAGAAAACTCTGTGGGCACTGCCTGTGCTTGGAACAGCATGCTACATGGTCCACTTCAAGGAACAGAGAAAGCTTTTTAAAAGTCATTTATAAAATTCAGATTTACCAACTGGGAAAAAAGTTATTATTAAAAACTATTAAGACTCAATAAGTTTCTAATCCAGAAATTTATTAGCAAGGGAATCTACTTCCAGTTGTGCTTGGCTAATTTTTGTCTTAAATATCCCCAATTTCAGAATTGGCTGAACTCAAATCAAGCACACACAAGCAGCATTGTCCCATTATCTTGATTTTTGAATAAGGAGAGCAGAATGCCATAGCCCTTTCCACTCCAGGCCTGCTTCATCTACATAACGTTAACTTGGTGGAAACTACAGTAGCATTCATATTTCCACCATGGTTCTGGTCATTTCCAGTAACAGTCCATTTTAATGGCATCATCTTTTGGACTGAAAAGGGAAGAGTGTGAGGTGAAAGGAATCAAAAGTCTTCGGTAACTCTTACATGTCGGTGATGGAATCATTTAAGGTTTTATTATATCATATGTCCTGCATAAAATACCAAGGCTAAATGATACAAACAAAGGGTCTTAAGAAAACTATTAAACCTATGAAAAATGTAGAACCTAAAGACTAAATATTTAAGTCAAATAGAGAGGAAGTAATACCACCAGCCACAGATGACAGTGATGTGTACACACAGACTGGTAAGAGGCTTAAAAATCACTGTTGGGGCACAGCAGTGTCACTCAGTGTATATATGTGACAGTGCTGTTTCTCTGTCTCAGGCTAGCACGGGCAGCTGAAGTGTGAAGCACAGAGATACATGGACACCTACACCAAGGTATGACCAAAGCTCAGGCTCCAGCTCTGGAAATCCCTTTAGTACAAAGCTGCTCTACTGCACTAAATTGCTTTTTAAAGCTCTGATCCACTGTAGTATCTGTCCCTAACAACTTTCTAAGTAACTCACTAGTTACCACAAGCTTAGACTTCAGAGTTTGGTAATTTAAGACTTTCTGAAATTATGGTTTACTAAATCTATATATGGAGTTCAAACTAAAAACTTCACTGCAAAGCTTTCATTTAGTTTCTTTTAAGTGTGGTTCTGGAAGGAGCTGGCAGGTCATCCTATAATGCGGAAACAGACACAGCATTTAAAACATTTAAAAGCCATTCAAACAGCCTGTACATTGTGAAACATGCCTAGAAGAAAATACCTGTTCTGCTTCTAAACTAAGTTTTCTATTTCCGCAGAATTTCCAGGTCCGTTCATTGATCACTATTAGCTCCATTTTAGAGTTCAACAATTTTTTTCCCCACAAAACCTACAGAATATGAATACAGACTATTCCAGCACAGTCAAAACCAAGTGAACTTTTATAATTTTCAACACACAGCTGATGAGGACCTAAATCATGCCACTGCTGATTAAAAAAAGCCACTGGACTGTATCTGATCTGATAACAGATGCAGAGCCCAGGTTTTCAAGCAAACATTTCAGAGAAACTAGTGGGCTCCAAGAAATATTTGCTAGAGACATGGAAGTGAACCTAATGGCTTAAAAGTAGAATCCAGGTATGTGAATCTTTAAGACTCATACCCAAGAGGAATATATTTTCTATGATGTCGAACCTCATCCTTTAGAGATTTTACTTCATTATCTGATAACATAAATACTATATTGGAGAGTGTTGCAAAACGGTTAATGGTCATAGCGGCACAGGAGGATAACAATATGCTCAATTCAACTTGCCTGAAGCTACAGTCTGGCATTCTGCAAAAAGTCAAATACAGCTTTCAGCTTTACTTGTTAATAAAAGCTGCTGCTTCTTTACTGATTGTGCAAATTTATTTTGTTTTCATTTGGTTTTCCTGTGGTTTTTGCATGGTTTGTTTTTTTTTTTTTTGTATTCTGGTTTGTTGGTTTTTTATTTTATTTTATTATTTCACTTCATTCCCAGTACACAGATAATCTTAGTGAAACCATAACCGGATTTGAGTTCTCCTTCCTATTACACCTTTTAGAAGACCATAAGAATATACAAGAAACCACATAGTCTGCGCAGCTTAAAGAACAAAGCTACCACAATGCACCTTACCAAACTGTAACAAGAAATGTCTTTTTTTTTTAGATCCATCCTACAGAAGGAAGAACAGACCTACCTGACCTCTAGAAACAATGGTACAGAAGTGTGCTTTTTTTTCCTCCCCTTTTTTCCCTTAAGGAAATCAAAAGATTTAATGCAAATTAACATAATAGTATTTTACAGCATATTACACAGATTAAGATAATACCTTATTAAAAAAACTTCAGAAAAGAACGTGTGCCAGCCGCCCATGTGGTCTATCCTCACTACCAGCGTCTTCGCAGGACACGATAGACGCGCAAATCCAGAGATGCGTAAAATGTTCCAAGAGCACAGACCCTCACATGCGTACATGCAGGAAGCGTCTCTTAGCACATATGCATTCTGTATTTCCACACCGAGGCGCGCACGGGCTGTAGCGCTGCCGGCAGCACCTACGCTCCCCAGGGCTGCGCCTCCGTGCCCGCTGCCGGAGGGTGACCCGCTCTCGGCTCACCGGCCAGGGGCGGAGGCAGGCGATGGGGACCCCAGCGTCAGCCAGGAAGAGTTTTAACACAACCGCAGAAAGTTTTTGCTCTGCTCGACTACGAGGAAAATAGTTCCCGCAGCAGGAAGCTCATCAAGCCCGCGATAAAGGTGCTCCCTTATTGACCCCTCAGCCCAGCCGCCACCGGCCCCGCGGTGGGTACCGGGGGCTCTGCCNACCTCGGCTCCGCACCCGGTGCCGCGCTGGAACCGACAGAAAAGCGGTTTGGGGTGCGTTCGTCTTCTCCCAGGTGCGTCGGTTTGGCCGTTCCAAGATGCACGCAAGCGAGACCTTGGAGCAACCGAAGGCTGCACAGGTCTGAAAGGCTGTGTTGCCTGAAAAGCCCATCAGAAAGTCCATCATCATTCAAGTTTTGGGAAACAAAAGCAAACCCCAAATAAAACAGCAATAGCCTCCAGGGGTAAATCAGGACATCTAGCATCACATGTAGCTGCTCTTTTGAATACTGTATAATAAGCAAACACAAAGCACCTCGCAACCAACACACACAGCAATACAGAAACCTTGAAGCTCATGTCAGCTCAAAAAGGCTGAACAGAACACACACAGCTCTGCCAGGAAGTACAAGACAAACTTAAATGTAGGAGTTCATGAAAAAAAAAAGTTAAAAAAAAAAAAATCAATGTTATGGATCTGACCCATTTTTACCTACCTGAACCATTTGCTGAGACCAGGCATATATCCAAGAAATACTGAGCTACTTACAGGTCTGCTTGAGAGCTGGAGAACTTAAAGAAAATCTCAGCAGAAAGTCCTGCTCTGCTTCTCAGAAATTCTGGTAATGATTACAGCATGAAACCTAGATAGTGTGTTAAAGACTAGGTGGAGCCTTGCCTATGAATATTATATATGAAATGCCAAACAGCCTCCACTCCAGTAGCTTTTTCCACAAATGGAAGTCTCCAAATCTTATTTCACCCTGTCCC
Source organism: Baryphthengus martii (assembly GCA_013396935.1). Classification (NCBI taxonomy): domain Eukaryota; kingdom Metazoa; phylum Chordata; class Aves; order Coraciiformes; family Momotidae; genus Baryphthengus; species Baryphthengus martii. The sequence continues at coordinate 149,436 of VWZK01018168.1, forward strand.
TGTCACTTGAATGCTCACCTTGAAGATGGCTCAGGCTTTCTCCTCCTTCCTGCCTGCTTCTTTCTAATTCAACCTTCTCACCACCTTTCCATCCATTTCTCTCCTCCTTTTGTTAAGTCCTATGAGCAATTAGCAAAAACTTATTCCCAGGGAACAAGACAGCCAAAAGTAACAGGACACTTTGCAAAAGCTTATGTTCCAGTTCTGTGTCCATTACTGTGCATCACCTCTTTAACAGTTGGAGTGGGACAACCCCACCAGTCAGCAACTGTATTCTAATCTATATTAATGCACACAATTAAGACTCAATATATGCCAGATTTCTTGTAAAGTTTAACCTCCATGGAAAAGAGAGCCAATGAGAAGCTCCAGCAACTAGCTCTTACGTTTTTTTTTCCTGAGAGAAAAAAAAATTACCAGATGAAGACACAAATTGGTTTCTACAATACATTAGTGACCTGCTCTAATATGGTAGGGCTGAAGCAGTAGTCAAGTAGCTCATATGATTTAAGAAAATCAATACTGGACAAGAAAGCTTTATGATTCCATTACAGAAATTGTCTCAAAATCATTAAGAATTACAAGGATTTTCTACATTCCTTCAGATGATAATGCTTTCCCTTGTTCCCTGAAGATTCTCTCAAACAAGTATTTATCTGATCAATGGTTTTGGCAGGTGACACTAAAATGTCCTACTAAATTACAAAGACACAGATTGAATCTGAGCTTAGGGGCGCCTGCACTTTGACTGACAGTGCCAAGGGTAAGGGTTGTACTTCACCTGCTTTGGGGAAGAGAGGCACCAGACCTCAGAAGGTGGTGGGTCTGTCATGTTACCCACAAAACAAAGTATTCCCACAACACGCTATCCTAAATCAGACAGCAAACAAAATAAAGAGATCAAAGGAAAAAGATACAAGCTCATGGACTTGCCCTGCTTCAGTTGGGTGTTTGCAGTCCATAGCCATCAGCAGTAAGAGCTCACAATCACAAGAGATGGAGAACTTCCACACTCAAGCAAGAGCCCTTGGAAGCGCATACTGCCCAACGTATTTCTATGCCCTATCAGGGAAACACATACTGAACATGTTATATGACTAATTACCCACTAATATAGCATTAATTATCTGCTTTTTCTAGGTTCAAGTCTCTAACATAAGATTTCCATAAATATTGGAGAAGGCACATCAGTAAGGAAAAACAATTCATTTTCAGACGTGCTAAATTTTGGTCCTTTTTACTAGGGAACCATTTGACTTAGAGACATTCCAGAAAGCTACCAGTACAATAGCAGTAAATACAGAAAACGCTAGCATCTTACACAAAGTCAAGATGATACACTGTATGGGCCAAGAAACCCTGCTAGCAATCTGTTAATGCTAGCATTTGGATTATCCAGGGCCCCAAAGCAGACACTGAAAGACTAACATTGACCCCGACAAGCTCTACATATGAAAAACTGACTCTTCTGTCTTGAGCAGAAGACAGTAATCCTCTGCTCTACATCATTCAATTCACATCTATTTGATGAAAATACAATTACATAAAACCTTTGCCAACAGTGAGAAGTCTTGGTAATTGGCAGTAATTTAATTTTTATCCACAGGCTGTAGTGACAGCTGAGGCCACAGCAAGGCACTGCTCAGACTCAGATGGGGAGATTTGCTGTCCCAAAGGCATTTCAGCAAAAGGAGCAATAAAATTTGCAGAGCTTGGATGCATGGAAACACTGATGTGAAAAACATCTCTTCTAGACCTCTAGCTGCAGCCTAAGCAAGACAAAATGGCATCCATTTCCAACAAAACAAGTATTCATTGTCAGGAAGGCAAATAGGGTGGAAGATTTGAATGACAGCAAATCTTTTCAGACCTCAGTCACCACTGCTCTTATTTGATAGCCAGAAATGCTGCTGGAGAAGCTGCAGTTAACCTCTCTTCTTTAGACATTCCAGAGAAGAGGCAGAGAAAGACAGACTTATTTAAAAAATGTTTTTTCAGCCTACCAAAAAAGGTGTGAATCCAGCACTGGTTTTGCCCATATATCCACTGTCCAATTTCCCAGAGGGGGAGGAGGGGGAAGAAGAAGAAAAAAAAATCTGGTCTATTTTTCTGCTGTACTTTGGGAAAGTATTTATCCACTTTTAATTCAGGAATCAATTCTTTTCTCTCTTATCTTTCATATCAAGTTCAGGTCAGTCCACACTACAACAAACTGTTGCATCTTCACAACTCAGAGGTGACTACTGCTCAGAATGCTACAGCCACACTGGATTCTTCTAACATCTGCCCACTGGAGGTTTCAAGGGAGCACTGCTGAATGTCTCAGTGAGATGGTACTGTGAATTCTAGTATCTTTGCTCAAGGACATCAAATCAGGGTTTTATGTCTAGGGCTACAGGTAAACAAGAACATGACACTTTTGACAATGCTGTTAGCAAGCCCTTCCTTTTTTAACAGTTGAGTTTTTGTTCTCCTGACCACGTAGCATATTAGAGCATGAATTTTCCAAGTTCCAGTTAGCTTCTGACCATCCTTTTCCTACATTATATCTGCTATCAAAGACACTTGGTCCCCCTCTGATACTCTTCACGCCAGATTTCAAGGGAACATAATGCAGTATTTTGAGAAGTTTTCTCCAAGAACAGCTTTTAGCAAATCAGGACCTTGTTCCAGTTTTGCCATCATTTTCTTCTTTCCCCAGATTAAGCTGCTACCCACCTTCCTCATACAAGGGCAGCATTTCAAATTGTCTTTTTCAATATGAAATGCTACAAGCCAGAACGTGCACAAAGTCCATCATTAATAGTTAAAGATACATACCAAGACCGAGTCCTAGCCAACACACTGAAGTGAGCATCATCTGCTGCAGACAATTTGCTTTCAGGCAGCAGATAGCCCCACTCAGTCTAAGTGAAGCATCTAATGTAATAGTTCACACACCCCCAGGGGCAGTCAGGACCACAGAAAGTCTTTAGAAGCACCTAGTAACAACTATACAGTACTATACTGGAAGTGCTTTAAAGCTTTGGGAAGTGCTCTTTCCCACTCAAAAAAAAAAAAAATTAAAAATTTAAAGGTCAAAAGGAAAAGAACTTCCCAGTACTTTGGGACGGTCATCTGTAAAGAAATCTAGTCAATCAACTGAAGAAACAAACTGCGAGACTCAGCTGTTGCATATTTTCTTCCACTTAAAATGTGCTTGAAACAGAATTAGACAAATCAACTTCCCAACATTGTTTTTGCCATAACCTGGAAGACAAATTCAGGCAACACACTGTGCATTACTTCAAACACACACACAAAAAAAAAAAATCATCAAAAAAAACCCCCAAACAAACAAAAACCCAACCCACAACACAATAATCTTTTTGTCATCTTTCACATGATGCTTGCTATGGAAGTTTCCAATCATGGAATGAGGTATTTACCTGTAGCTAAAGTTGTAACTTTAATTTGGACACAGTACACATTGAATATTGTGAATATAACAGAAAAGACTCAAAGGCAAAAAAACCACCCCAAAATAACTAATGAACTGCTTTTCTTTTTAGTAAAGCTGGTAAAGATTATGATCTATAAAAGATTTGAGTTAAAATTATATCAAAGAGGGAGAACAGCAATTAATTTGCACTTTTGTGCAGCTCTAGTTTTACATAGATTTATTTCAAGGAAGTTAACTGCGCCAAGTAGAAATTATAGTCTTAATGCCAAATGCATCTTCCCTTCTCCTTGACTACTTTTTATTTAACATTTTTTACCACAAAATTATTTTTAAAAATTATTTTCACAAGTTACTTCTTATTAAGAAGAACAGTTGGTTCAGGGCCATATTCCTTCCTCCTAGAGATGATTGGCAAACAGAGCTCCCACAGATGCTGCTCAAGGATCAGTCGTCTTTAACATGACACAACTTGGGGCAAGAATACAGAAGTCTTCACAGCTTTCCTCCAGGTGCAGCTTCTGGGCTCTCCTCCTGGTCAGCCAAGCTGATGTCACATTAGCAGCTTTTCTTTCCTCTGCGCCTTAATTAGGTAGCATCAGTCTGTTCGCAGTAAGGCACATCCAGATAGTAGGTTTCATTGCAATTTGGAGAAGTATTCCTCTCCATACAACTATGCTTTCTTTGCATATGTTAGTGGTGATATTTCAGTGTGTAATCATCAATTAATAAGTATCAAATTATCATCACTCTGTTGTCTGCAAAAGACAAAAATTCACAACTTTTCATTCAGCAAGAAATGCAATAGGAAGCATTTACCCATGCAAAACAAAGCTGAGTTTTGATCCCTCTGTTCCACAGTCTCCCATTTCAACACAGAGCTCCAACACCTGCACTGGGACAATCAATCAGAAACTGTTACAGCAGCAAAAGCTCTAGATTTGCACTCCAGCTACAAGACTTGTGCCCTCAATACTCCGCAGCTTGTTACAGTAAAGCATATTTATTATGCTCAAGAAGATGAAAATCTTTTATTCTGCACAATGACTCAGATGAGAAATCTGAAGCTGTACCTGGCTGGAGTTCTTATTAACTAGTCGGTTTTCAAGTGTCCACAGCAGTTGCTAGAATACTTGCCTATCATCACCTCATATGTTCCCTTTGGCTATGAGGTTTCCTTCTGACAGAGTACATAAAAAGTATAAAGCTGCATTTCACAAAAGCCTCATATGTAAGTAGACAAGAACCCTACTGCTAAAACAGGATTTGTTACACCAGCTGGGATTGAACAAGGGTTCACGTTCGGCTCTATCCCTTCTCTCATAGCCTGGCTTCCCTGCAGTGCCCACAACCATTCCATGCACAAGCAGAAATTCTCCTGGACTGCCTATGGACAATGGCAAGATCACTCCACTACTCTCAATCAGGGATTCAGACGTGTGTTAGGTTTCCTCAGAAACAGAATTAAGATAATAGACTTCCCGACCAGCAAGCACCAGGTGAGATGTTCATCTTTGATCAACACCAGCATAAAAGAACCACTGCCAAGACCTCCAAAGGCTTGAGTTTTGGTGGCAATCAGACAGTTACAAATGTTTCCCATACTCTGACAGATACTGAACCAGTTTGCCTCGGACACAGCGTAGCTTTCAGATTAAGTACTGGTCCCTGGATGAATCACGTTCTCTTGCTTTCTGCTACTACCTCCAGTCTAGTGGAAAAGATTTTTTTAGAAACAGAAGGCCAGTAAAACCTTAAGGAGACTTAGTTTGCTCTTGCTTCCTTCGCGGTTCCATGATATATACTACGTAGTCCTCCCATCAACTTCCATCAGTTTCCGCATGGCAGTTTTCATACAAGCAAAACACTGAAAACATGCATTTAACTCAGAATTGACATCTCTGCACCATCAGCAGACTAAAGATCTAACATCAAGCAAAGCACAAGAGGAAGAGAGTCCAAATATTCCATGGGCTGAATTCTGGATGCTCCAGGATTCGTGAAGCAGCACTTTGCAGTGAGAAGCTAGCTGGTATACTTCTGAGAAAAGCATTCAAAAACACCCTACTGACCTTCTGCAGCAGCAGATGAATGGCATGGAACTTTGTTCTTTTCTGTAACCAACGCTGCCATGGTCTTTTAGAAATTCGTGTAGATCTGTTACTGGAAAACCACTTTGTTGGTATTTCTGAAAGAAAAAGCATTTTATTTATAACACATGAGAAGATACTGGGCATGAAGCATTATAAAATTTATTCTAGAGTGTGGTGGCCAAAGCCAGAGTATTTGGTTCATTGGTTCAGTACTGCTGTAGGAAGAAGAAAAACATAATCCCGTCCTAGAAACACCACACACAGAGTTGGTGAAACAAAGCAATCAAAGTGACACAAAAGTTGCATTGTTCACAGATTCTCTTACACTTTGTTTCCTGTCTGTAAGACCAACTAAATGATCACAAGTCATAGTGGAATTGATGCTCCCCTGTTCACACAAGCTGCTGTGCTCATTTTCCCTGAGAAGCCCAATTCTGGATCTGAAGGGCCCTAACAGTGGTATTCAGTACTGCTCTGCAAAACACCATTTCAAGCACACCGAAATGGCTCTGCCTCAATCCACATGAAGTGCTCAGAGTGAAAAGTAACAGTAAAACACTGTTTCACAGGTCAGACCAACCAATAAATTCAGAAGCAAAAGACAGTTAAGTTGCTTGAAATGCTTAGAAAGTGGAGGTCTTAGTCTGGAAGTTGTGGTTCATGTCAGACCAGCCTGATTCTGCTAGCCTGTTTATCTGACACCAAGGTAAGAAAGGGACAAGAGCTAAAGAGCCTGATTCCCATTGCCTTCCCACAGGCTACTGCAGCTACCAGGAGCAGAAAGGAGAGAGAGCACAAAAGGATAACAACAAAATCTAATTACTTCATTTCACTTTCAGCCAATTTATACTGAAAATGGATGGAGCAATTTTAGCTTGAATGAGAAGTGGTGGGTCTTTCAGAAGACATTTCCTTTTAACCACACATTTCCAAGCAGCACATTAAGCAAGCCTGGACACCTAAATGAGTTTAGAGTTATCTGTTTGGCCCTTGCCGCACTCCTGCCAAGGGGATATTCTCTGAAATGCCAGCAAACCCTTCCTGACCTCATCATCTGGTGCCACAAGAAGAAACATTCATTCCAAACAAGACTGATCTGGCTCTGTGTAACTATACTTAAAATTTTACTTTTTCCACTCATCCTTCCTGTATTTCCATCAGGTGTTACCTTAGCGAAGCCAGGTGAAACAGCAGAAAATACAAAAAAAGACATACACTAAGGATGATTTTCCAAACCAATCATTGCTTAACCATTTGGATGACTACCCAGCCATTCTCCCAGTTTCACCACTCACTAAGCTAAATGATTTTAATAGTTTCACCAGTCACCATAACTAGTGCTAGATAGTATGGTGTTGAATGATTAACGCAAATGACTAAAAAACTGATTAGAAGTGCAATGAGGAAAAAAGTTTACCTTTATTGTGTCATAGGAGTCGGTAATGAGCGCAATAAAAAGGCTAAGGATCATGTATATAAACAGACTAATGAAGGAGTACAGATACAACCGACTGAACACCCACACCAGCGTGCTCTTCTGCTGGATTTGAGCGAACGTTGCAAACATATCATCACCGTTGACCAAAGAAAACAGACACTCAGCCACCGTATTCAGATCTTCAAACTAGAAAATAATGAGTACAAATTATTAATAGAATGTGAAAAGTCAATCATCTAGATTAAAAGGAAAGCGTAAAGTGTTAAAAAAATTATTTTTGTTTTTATATTTTTACTCATAGCAGAAGAAAAAGCCAACCCAATCAAATGCCACAATACCTTCTTTGCTGTACATTCAGACCAAAACATACATGTCAGTAATAGAACCAGGTAGAAATATAATCTTGGCTAAGCCTTGTACATCGACATCAGAAATAAGATTTATTATCAAGAAACAAACTTGTGATGCTCAACAGGTAAAAGAGCCAGTAACTGCCCACCACAGAGAGTTTAAGTTACTGAACTTCAAGCTATTTCAGACTTGCAGGAAAATATTATTCTGTTTTCCAAAGATGATAGATAAAGTGATTTCACAGAATCTATACAGTATATCAGTGATGATATGCTGGGAACAGAGTCCACATCCTCTAGTTACCCAGTAATGACTGGAGTGGAGATAATTAATCAATATTGTATGAAGAAGTTAGAGACAGTATATAGCCTTTAGACCTCAAATGGTCTAAACAAGATTTGTCTTGTGATAATATCATCTACCTGTCATTCAGAAAACCCTGAGCTGTAGGTAAAAGCTATAGCTATACTGTGAAGCTACTAAGCATACTCTGAACAAAATCATGGGTTTCATTTCAAGGACATCCTCTTACATTTCTAACTCCATTTCCCCAAGCTGGAACATGGCCTGAGGCTACATTTCATTCAACCATCAGGTAAACACACTTCTCACCATCACTCCGTCCCTCTAAATAACTGGATTTGTTAACTATACTTTATTGGACAACATGAATTAATGCAAAATGTTTAAATGTAGCTATTATAATGAAGTAACATGACTACACTCAATTGCAGTGCTATATCGAAAAGAAGATGTCAAGAGGTATATGCTTGTAAGGAGAACATACTGTCGCACAGAACAGCAGGTCTGGTCTTACCTATGGCTTATTCTTTCTTCTTATTATTTATTTTTAAAGCCATTATGAAACCCAGTAGCACTCCTTCTGAGAAGGGGTGCATGGCATGAATAATTCTTGAGTAACCCACAGGTTTTGGTGCATGGGTACAGAGAGAAACGTACTAAGGACTGCTCACCTGTAAGGCCCTGGAATGGCATACCAAAAAATTCCCCACTCCCTCTCCCTGGCTGTAGCAGAAGGAAAAACACCCAACATATGTATTGCTACAATTTTGAGCTAAGGCCTTCAGAATTTTTGAGCACGAGGATCTCTCTCCTGTGTACCTGCTCAGCAGGGAAGGCCTCTTCTCATTTCTTACCAGGGTTGTGCTGGCTTGTGCAGCTGGAAAGCCTGGCAAAGCCAGCTCTGGGCTTGCCTGCTCTGCAGTGCCACACTGCCTTCCAGTGGGGACTGGGGAATTGTCAGAAACAGGAAACCCCACGCAGCTGCAGTTTCTTTCCTTGACATTGATCTGTGTTATTCAGCAAGAGGTAACATCTTTGTAGGTAAGCATATTGTTGACTACACTTCCTTTTGCTCAGATAATTAACGTACTTGCTGCAGCAGAGCTACAACAGAATTTATGCTGTGACTGTTATAAACAGTTGAGTGTCTAGTACGACTGAGGATCCCAGAGCATCCAGCATCCCACCGAGAAGTGTTTTGTCATCAACTTAAAAAGTGTGCAGACTGAACACCTACATTTCTCAAAAGGAAAGAATTACATTATGTTACAGGAATCCAAGTCCTAGGGGTGCAAGAAGCTGAAGGAAGCCCCACATCATCTATGTCTCTGTTACAATATATACTATGAATATATACCAGAAATCAAGAACTGGAGGTCATACATTTGTTCCTGATTAATGGACAGATAGAATTTATCACAACAGAAATTTGTCTTTTTTTTTTTTCTCCTCTTCAAACTGTTACATAAAGCATCTGCCAAGAAAAATAAAAACAAACAAGCTTTGCAAGATTTTTTTGCTTGTGTTTTGGAATATACAAAGCCTTGCTGCTGTACCCAGGTTTTGGACAAGACAACATACCAGGCACACATTTCAGTATCAACCTCAAAAAACCCACACCAAACAAAACCAACCAACCAACCAAAATCCCACACACTCTCACACAGGAAGCAAATAAACAAGACAAGCATTCATCCACTCCTTTATGAGTCAAGATTTAGGAGCTGAAGTTACATGGCACAGGAAAGATTTGGAAAAACAAAGTCAGAATCAAGGAGATTCCCAGAAATGGCAACAGTGAACTAGTGCCTCTTTCACTCAATTGAACGGAGATTGCCAGAAGAGGGCGAAAGAGATAACAGACCAATTCACCTCTAGCCCGCAGCCAGGCGTTGCCTGGACAAACTATCCACTTATCACAAACACAGCCATATGTTTGAGATTACATTGAGCTCAAGCACATAGTGAAAGAATACCGTTATTTTGTTAAATGAAGCACGTGGCAAGAGGTGCATATGGAAGAAGAAACAGCCCTGTGTTGAAGATAGAGCTTTTTTTTAAAAAAAACCCCATGATTTTAAGACCTTCTGATGTTGTTACAACTAGGAACTGTACATACAGATTTTTAGACCAGGACAGTGGTACATACCTTTTCATGATATGGTCCCAGGACAATCCAACCACAGAAAGTATAGCCAAGATAGATCATCCCAGCACAACAACAAAACCGCAGCACTTTGGGCAATGATGCCTGCATAGTTAAAATGAGCACCTACATGTCAGCGTAGAAGAAAGGAGAAGGGGAAAAAGGCACAAGTTAGAGAGATCTAAGTAACTGTGACAAATATATGCTTTAATTATTGAATATTTGATTCTTGTCTTACATTGTAGGTTTGAAAATATCCCAGGTATCTGATGACTCCAACCCAGACAAACAAAGTTGATGTTCCAAGTAAAATACTGCAGACATCATAACTTGTGAGGTTCTGAGGGATCCAAACAGAGCATGTCGTCAAGTTACAAAGCAGTAGGTATGTCAGCTTGACAGCTATTCAAATTCCAGCAGTTCAAATAAACAAAGCAGGGCAGTCCAATACTGAAAGGATGTCGCTACATCACAAAAATCAGACCAAAGTGAACTGAAGTTATTTAATGAGATCACCCAAATGCAACAGTGCTGCAAATGAGAGTACATTTACACTGATATTCTTGCAATTTTGCAAAAAGAACTAAAGTCTTTATCTTGGTCATAACAGATTTTTAATATTAGATCGAACATCTCCAAATTTTGGGTTTGGTTGTTTTTTTTAAAAAAAAAAGATTAATATATGTTATTGCTTGGCAAACAAGCTCTTATTCACTCTTTAGTAAAACATTAGCCATCATTTAAATAAGTGAGCCTCAGACTACAGCCCTTTACATGCTATATGCATTTACACCTCTGAATAGCTGTTCAGAGCTTGCACATAATTTTTACTACTAGTGAAGTTTATAACCAATTCTACTTACATTTTACTTTAGAATGCTAGAACTGGTTGCAATAAGCACAAGGTACCGAACTAGCTCAAGAATTCCTACCCGCATCCCTCCAACACGCCATACAGCTAGAGGTTCTCAAATGTTTCCTCTGAAGGCCGCTCTGGGCACCTGCCCTTTGAGCCTTTGTACACACAGGGCAGGAGCAGCACACTACCTACCCTGTTTTTCCCAGAATACAAAGTTTTGTGAACACATGAATTGTTGACATAGAGCTCTACTGGAAAAAAAAAAAAACACAGCAAAAACAAACAAAAGAATAAACTCAAAAAAAAAATAAATCAAACCCCACACCACCCAAAAAGCCCACAAAAAAGCCCTGAAGAGCTGCCAGCTGGACAAAGCACATGGATATCAGCAAGTTCACAGTGGGAGGGTCAAGGACTAGCAGGTGACACTGTCTGTGCCTGTAGTTTGGACAGGTCAGGGAAGCAAGCTAGAAGAGCCATGTTTCCAGTCCCACAAGCCGTCAAGCCCCTCGTTTTACCCAAGGGGATAACTCTCAGTTTCCCTATACAACACGTACTACCACTTCTTACAGAAATAACACAACCCCAGTTGGTTTCTTTTTGTTAGGAACTGTCTACCCACAGGTCGTATACCAGGTACTATGTCACTTAATATTGTGGAAATAAGACATTTAAACAGCTTACGTTGGCCTTACTGAAAAGACTTTGGTAAAGAGAGACTGAAATCAGTTATTAGTCAAACTAGCACTTGGAAATGAAGACATAAGAACTAGCAAAAGTAAACAAGATGACTAGTGATTATGATAGTTCACTTTCATTTGTCCCCAAGTTAACACACATTACACTTGGTTGTAACAAGACTAGTATTTTATCTGTTTTACCTGCAAACTCTCACCTTGGCTTTTATTTCCATTTTTAGGATTGATCCAATGATTGTCATCACATCACTGATAATTACCAGGACATACCACCCATTTATGAATTCCAGGCGATCAGCATGACAAACATGACGTTTATATTTCTCCAAGAAGAAGTTCACGAATCTCTATTGACAAGCATTTAGACGTTTAGTTAAAGGTCACCTTGGATGAAAAATATATACAGATGGCCTAGTAGTACAGCAGTGCTTAAACTTCATACACATCCTTCTCCTACAATATTTACTGGAACAATATTTAAAACTCATTCTCAATAGCAACAGAAATAAAGAGGAAAAAAAGTAAGTTTGATTTAGGCCAGTGAAAACCAATCTTCCACAGAACAGCGGACTTAACTAATCCCCACTAGCTTACCCATGGCTTGTTCTCCCCTTTTAACCCCCTTGACAAAAGTTTCTATCCACCTCCAACAAAGCAAGGCCACCCAACTAAAGGAGCGAAAAAGAGAATTAATAATTCATATACAACTATAAGGCAGGAGCTCTTATTTCCAACAGAACCAATAATACCACTTCCCACACCCAACACTGCCTTTCTGCCTTCACTTGCTCTTTTTGCTCACGAATAAAAGCTGATGCCCCTATTTGTGACAGCAGTTTGACAATGCCTTTGTTGAATTGTGTCCTTTTCACACATCTTGTTTACAAGCTATAGGGATATACTGAACAAGACAAACAAGTATCTGTGCTTTCATGCTCTACCTATCCTGAACTCTTTTTCCACCTCCCATAACCCAAAGATTGTATCTATTAATGGTTAATAAGCTGGCACATCTCTGGGCCCAGCCTGTGTTTCTGCATCAGTATTTGGACCAGAAGAACTGAGGCTGCTTATACGAAGCTCTGCAAGCAGCTCATCAGACAGGGCTAGTCTCAGTCTGCAAAGGAGGGTGAGCAGGGAAGAAGATGATCAAGGATTGTAGAGGGAGAAGGAAAGAACTGAAAAAGGGTGGTTTCAGCCCCAGAAAGGTCAAAAAAAAACCAAACCCAGCTAGAGTTAGACTATACAGTATGCTTTACATTTTCTCCAGTTAGAGCTGGCTTTGAGGGAATGAATTTATAAGACCTCTATGGGTATTCAACTCTAAAGTGAAGGAAGAATTCACGTTTTGAAGGTGAAGGATGTGTTGGCTCTTAGAAGCAGAAGGACTCAGAAGTTTCTTTGCAGAAAAATCTAGACAAAACTAAGTCCTGGACAAAAAAAAAGGTCTACTTGCTTTGCCCTCAAGAAATAAAGCAAAATACTTTGTATTACAACACTACAGAGTCAGAAGTAAAACCCCTTTCAGCTAGCAGCTGTTCATCACAGACTTCCACAAATCCATTCCATCGACAGAAATATAGTAAGAGATCAACCTTCTGCAAGAGAAATACAACCCAGTATCTCAAACCGTATCACATGACAAGACAAAGAGAAAATAAACATTGAGATTACAAGCCCTGCACTTACTTTTTGTAGTCGCAAGGCAAGAACAATGGATCGTGTGCAGAGGACGAGAGAAGCAAAGCAACTTAAAATGACAAATCCATCAAAGACTAGAATATACTGAGTGTTTTTCTGAAGAACTATAAGAAGTCAAAGAAAGTAGAGTTAGTCTTTTCACATCTCTCTGAGCACATATCATTACAAAATGTCATATATTTTGCATTTAAACACTGTCACTATATAAACAGATGGGTTATAAGACATTCTGCAACTATGGAGACTGGGCCACAAGAATGAAAAGCATGTTCAAGTTCTTCAAAATAAAACAAAAAATGGGAATTTTAAAACAAGTGTCTCCTTTTTGTGCTAAGGTAATCTGTTCATCTGTGCTCCAACAAAGTTACAATTACACAAGGTAAAAGAAACACAGATTTTGGCTGATAATAACATTATTAAATTAAAACCAACCAACAACAAAAAATATCCCACCTCATTTCTCATTCCATGACCAATTAGAAACCTGTTTGACTTCCTGTGCTGTATTCTTTTCATCCACAGATTTATAAGACATCATGTGAACCCAAATCAGGTGTTTTCTTTGGCTTACTCATATCAGTTGATGAACAGGATGAGGAATGTCTCGCTACATAGATTATTACAGAACAGGGGAACTGACAGGAGATGTGTAACACTGCTATCATGCACATGCACCATACTTACCAGAGCCAAATATATGCCAGTCTTTACATTCCTGAATATCAGTGTCACTATCAAAATAGATTCTGACTTTTCCACTGTGGGCTCTATTATTGAAAGTTATCTGGAAACACAAGTGTATATCATAAACAAGACTAACAGGACTCCATTTCATAACAAAAAAGCCACACACACAGAGACATCAACCAAACAATAAACCAACGCCATGGTAAGTGCTTTAACATAATACTTAATAGCATTAATATTCATTGGTCAGGTAAGTTTTAAGAAAGCCGTCACCATGAGAGTTGGTGTAGATATAATTTGAGAGCATGTCACATACAGCATAAAAAGCAGTATTCCAAGAAGCCAAACTTCAAGATCAACCTTTAGAAGAACAGCAGTTACTGATCTCCTTCTCAAGTTATGATGTTACCAGCTAAAATATTATACAAAATATTGCTCTACGGCACCACCATTTCAGCAGCTTTTGGGAAGGAGAAGTAAGGGCCAGGACATGCTCAACTGTTTTTCCCTTGCACTCTACATAAAAGGATGATAATTACCCCTTAGCTTAAGCTCTTGTTATATATACACTGTTGGAAGTGTCATACCCCCATATTCACTTACAGTATTTTGAAATGCATAGCAGTCTGGCAATTCACGGGCATGGATTGTCTGTAGAGCAATGCCTTTCAGCTTGAAGGAGATTTCAATCTGTATAAGCCTGAATGTTTTTTTTTTAAAAAAAAAAAAAAGTATAAACACACACACACAAAACCACAAACACAAAGCAGGGAAACTGCACAACTCAGAATTCAAGATATTCATATGAAATGACAAGTTAAAAAAAAAAAATTCCCACCACCACTTTACCTGTAAAATTCAAGACTGAAAAACGAGGAGTTTAGTTTCAGTTCAGCCTTCTTACCAGCTAGCTCCTGTGGCTTAAAAAAGATACATTCTGGGAGGAGAAAAAGAAAAGCTGTAATCTTAAAAATTTCATATAGAAAGCAGCATAAAATCAGGTGAATAGCAAGTTCTAATCAGGCAAAATGTTAATTTTGAGCAAACCTATTCATAGAGATTCCCAGCTAGTGGGATCAGAATCAGGTTCATTGTGCTGGTTTTTCTTGGGATAGAATGAATTTTCTTCACATTAGCTGGTATGGGGCTGTGTTTTAGATTTGTGCTGAAAACAGCGTTAATAATACAGGCACATTTTTGTTACTGCTGAGCAGGGCTCACACAGAGTCAAAGTCTTTTCTGCTTCTCACACCACTCCACCAGCAAGTAGGCTGGGGGTGCACAAGAAGCTGGGAAGCAACACAGCCTGGACAGCTGACCCCAACTGACCAAAGGGATATTCCATACCACACAACATCACGCTCGGCATATAAAGCCAGGGGAAGAAGAGGGAAGGGGAGGAATGTTTGTAGTGATGGTGTTAGTCTTCCCAAGTAACCGTTACACATGATGGAGCCCTACTTTTCTGGAGGTGGCCTAACACCTGCTTGATGATGGGAAGTGCTGAATGAATTCTTTGCTTTGCTTTGCTTGTGTGAGTGGCTTTTTACTCACCTATTAAACTGTCGTTATCTCAATTCATGAGTTTTCTCACTTTTACTCTTCCAATTCTCTCTCCCAATCCAAATGGAACAGAAGGTGAGGGAGCAGCTGTATGGTGCTTAGCGGCCAGCTAGGGTTAAACAACATTCATGTAGTAAACTGCAAGAGGCTAACAGCAAGAACTCAGCTCTGAGAAGTGGTAAGGACACCCACCCGCTGAAGATAAACTCACCAGCATCCAGAATTCTGTATTTGAACTTTCTGCAAGGGTCTAAACAAAAAACCCAAACCAAGCCACAACCCACTAATGACAGCAGCTGATAAGGGTGTATAGTCTACACAGTTCTCATTTCTAGGGAGGTACTAAAAATAAAGAGGGAAACAGGCAAAAAGCATGTTAATGTTTCTATGATTGCCACACAAAAAGCTATTGGTTTTAAACTTTACCAATTTAGCATTAGTATATAAGTACTCCACAGGAAGACATTTTTAGTATAACAACACTATACCTGTTTCAGTAGAAACATCTATGTTCATTGTATCATTGGAAGGAAGCATCGTGACTTTCTTGTACTGTTGTTTACAGATTTTTAAACCTGATCCTTCATGTTCATAACCAAGTGCCCCCAGGGATATGTTCTTTAATTGCTTGTACTAGTTTAAAGGCAAAACAGAAGCAGAAGTTAGAGAGATAGCTGTCTTTGTTTTGCATTAGATAGTAACTTGCAATCCCAAAGTTATGCGTATCAATATAACTTTTTACATTAAAAATAAACCAAAAATCTTGACTTTCACATAAAGTCTGTAAATTGAGAGAGGATATCTCATGGGAAACCAAGAGGGCTGCTGGCCACTAATTAGTAGTGACTAGCATCCTGGTGACACAGCGACTGGGAGCCCTGTACCTACTGGGCTGCCTGCAAATTATTACCCACATGCCAGACAACAGCTTTTAGATGCCTGGCAGTGACTCCAATATGCAGTATTGCTACTAACCACATACACTCCAGGGCTATCGTATGCATTTCTCATGAAGGTGTTCGCTTTCACACCACTTGAAACTTGATTGCTTAACATACAATCCAAGTCACGGCTCTTACCAAATCCACCCCAGGAGTAAAACCAAAGCTGCTCCCTTTGCAACTATAGAAGAGGGAAGCCACATGTTCCCCATATAACCAGCAACCAAGAAACACACATGGAGCTTGGGCAGCCTCCAAAAGTGACTTAATCTACCTGCTTTACATAAGCACAAAAAACAACTGAAAACAGGCCTGTGAGGAAGGCACTTTCTTTTTTATTTACTCTAAATAAAGCACAAGTCAGCTTCCTCATGTTAAGATGCACTTGAAAACAAGAGCTAGAAGTGGAAGCAAGTGAAGCTATGCCAAAGCCAAGCACTGTCCACAGACAGATCAGCCCTGAGCACCAAAGAACTCCATTCAAGGTCAGTCCTCTCCTGAGCTACCTTCCATACATCCTTAGTGTGTTGAAAGCAAGATACATCCTCTGATCCTTGGAGTCACGCCTTCCAGTCCCAGACAAGCAAGGCAAACCCATGAGGTACAGCTCTCCCTGTGGTTCCTGACTCCTCAAAAGCTGAGATCAATGACTAACCATGAAGGCAGTTACTTGTCAGCCCAGCTTAGCACCAGCTAACATTGTCCAAGAGAAGCCAGATAGATCCATGGCACTTCAAGGAAGAAGGTATAAACATCTAGTCATTCATTACTTTATCATTATCTCACCTAGCAAAAGAGCTCAGGGCAGCATACAGCACTGGTCTGCTCTGAAGGAAGCATTCAGCTTCCCAGGATGCCTGAAGTAAATAAACACGGAAGTCAGACAAGGCTTTTTATTCCTTAAAAAAAATAAATTAAAAAAGATTAATCTGGCTTCAATACAGGTTAGAGTCTTTCCCCTTAAACTTTCATTTAGTTATTATGCATCACTCAAGGTCATTTCCTCCTTCCTATGGGCATTATGGTCACTAGAACATCTTGTGAGGCACAAAAATGTCAGCAGCCATTAGCAACCACACATTTCATGTCCAAAAGGAACTGCAACAGGAACTACCACAATTCCATCCAAAACTCTGCCTTGCAGTGCTGCTTCGAGCCCTCACGGCTAAGCTTGCAACAAGTTTAGACAGCCCAGTAGAAAAGCATGGCCTCTGTACCCTGTCAGAACATTACCCTAACTCAGAGTAAACTAAGGAAGCCAAGTCTGACTAAGACAAGTCAAGTGAGTGGAAACAGTAGTTAGTCACAACTCCACATCCCTCTGAGGACATCGCCCAATCACTGCCTCTGAAAGCCGTTGCTCTATCCACATGTGCTTTCAGGCTCTGCCCTCCTGACAGCATTAACACATGCCACTTTCAAACACTATGCACCAGTAAAAGCAAAATTCCTATTTATACATTTCTAAGCAGCCTTAGCTGGAGTAGCCAGTGGAGCACCCTGGTCCTATAGACTCTATCTTATGGCAGGGTACAGGTGTAACAACTCCACACAGCTTCCTCATAATAAAAACTTCCAAATTGGATCCAGGAGAGGAGGAAGGAAAAGCTGTCTACTTCTCCAAGTGGAAAAGTATGTTTGCTTTTTTGTTGCTGGTTTGGTTTTTTTTCAAAGTGTGAAAATATCCCAGTAGTACATTACAAAAAGCCCAAAATTCGGGTTTTACAACTTCAGTTTTTCTGTGTGCTCTTAGCACCTTCTGTGATATCATATCCTTTTGCTTGCCCCACCTCCGGAACAATCCCTCCCCCAACCACACATTTCAAATTAAAATTGAAATCAAAACACTAATGCCTATCTATTGCTTCTAGCTGCCTGTTTCAAAATAAAAAGTCTTGCTTTTAACTTGAGTCACCTGGCTTGGCTCTTCCTAGAAATCATCCTCTAAAACGTAAACAAACAAAAATCCCCCAAAAGCAACACCAGTCATAATGTTCACCTGGAGGAACTAAAGAGCACAGATTACACAAGTTTAATCTCCTTAAAGGATATGTCTACATTTATACAATATAGACATTTTAAAAAGAGACCTTTTTTTCTGATGCCTCTATCACACATTGGCTCACTCTTGAGGTTATAAATCTATTATTTCTCTACTGTCTTCTATCTGGACTTCACCTCAGCCTTAGTGCCTACAAAAGAAGGAAAGTGAGATAAAGCAAGCAAGGAAGGAAAAAAAAAAAGCACAGTCTACAGCAGAAATAGTGGCAATATTGAGAGTCCAAAGGAAGACTGAGAAAACTACTTCAATACTCAGTTAACATACCCTTGTCCAGCACAGCAGAGACAGCACATTTGATCTGTTGATGGGTCTGCTGTAGCTTAGAGGAGACTGCAGGGAAGCAGCAAGCCCTCCTATGAGCACGTGTTTAAGAAGGAGGTATAGTTTTTGCACCACTACAACTCCCAGATGCCTGCTGGGCATAACTGATGGTGGCAAACTGCTTTAAACCAAGCATCAGAGCTGACATCCACGGTCAAAGAAAATGAAAGGTGGTTTAAAGCCCTTTCCAGTTCATTCAGCGTGAATCAATTCTGAGCTTATCGTCACCCCCAAACACAAGAGATGATTCATTCTCCACACGCTTTCTTCTCGTGACTTCTGCATATATTAGTATTAAATACAAAAATATTTACTGAATATTCATTCTGGATTTATTCATTTTCCTACCATGATTGTAAAGGGACTATTCTTCAAAATACCATTCCTAACCAGGGCGAGTGCCCCTACATTCCTGGAAGTACCGTATTCCCCATTTTGAGGCCTCAGGCACTCACTACAAAGCTGCAATTCAGTATAGCTGTAAGCACAAATTTTTTGAATACCATGCATAGGTATATTCAGACCCAAGATCCAAGCAAAGGTTCCAGTTCATGCAAGATGACCGATTTTCAAACTTTCTGGATGTCAGTACTACGGACTACTGATTTAGATCCATCTCCACAAAAATGCAGACATCTACACACGAACTTCAGGACACCCCACCTTCACTGATTCACTGAAACATCAAAACTGAAATCCAAGAACTGACACAGAAAACCAAAACCTTAGCAGAAGTTTATAGCTATAGGTTCAGCTTTTAACACCGTTCATTATAAACACAGACACTTACCTGATTAATAACATAAAAAATGCTATCATAAACACCCTGTTGTGTGTATATACTGCAGCTGTAGTCATCTTCATCAACTCCAGAATAGCCTTTCAGGAATAGGTGTTTAAAAGCAACTGTATTTTCCTCTTTGAAAGAGACCACCAACTGGTTACTCAATCCAAAAAAAATAAGCTGATAAGAGAAAAAAATAATTCATTATGAACACTGGTCAAGCAGCAACATTTTGGAAAAACAGCTTTGAATTATAGTAAATACAAAACAAAAAGGTGCCTGTTGCTATAACCCTGCTACAACAGGAACGAAGAATCTGGTAACTAATACCTTAAGACTACTAAGTAAAGATTACCACATGCAGAGTAAGAGAAACAGAAATTTAGGTCTCCTACTGTTTCCAAAACTTAGAGTACAGCAGGTAAACAGACAGCTAGATCACTGCCACCTTTCACACATCCTGGACCAACAACTCTAACAGCAATTTGCAAAACCTTTTGTTGAGGATGCAAATGAAAGAAGAGCTAACCTAACAGCACACTCTGCTACCCAAGAAACAACCTGGCTTTGCTATGGGACAAATTCCTGCCCCTTCTTCCCACCTCTGGCACAGTGCAGGATTACAGCAGGCCTATGTGGGACCCCATAGCAATTAAAAGCACTGCCTGCCTTACCCAGGTGCTGGTAAAGGAGGCTATAATAAGAAGCAGCAACAGATAGCAGAGTTATTACTCAGTATTTTTGTTGCCCTACCATATGGATGCTTCCATGCCCACCAGAAAAAGCATACAAATGAAGCATAAAAGCTGAAAAAAAAAAACCACCAAGCCAATGAGCTCCTTCACAGGCATAGTAGCAAGAGGATATCCCAAGCTAACCCTTCATCCTGGGTTTAAACTGCTTACTAACAGCAAACATGAAACCTTCTCATTACTGCACCAAGTTTCCAAGCCCCACAATAAACTGGCAGAAGTAGAGAAGCAAGAGTAAGAAACTGCAAGCAAAAGAATTGTCAACTTATAAATCCACTAAAACAAACAGGACAGGTTCCACTAACAACCAAATCCCTTCATTCAAAACAATGAAAACTGGAAAGCACGCCTATTTTTTTTTTTCCCCTTCACTGAAGTATGTCACCTTCTGTTCCTAGAAAATAGTTGCTTAGATCTGGACCAGGCTCAAAGAATACATGCAACATGACTATTTAGTGCAAGGCTGTTTGGCTGTACAGCGAAGTCACAGTCAGGACAAAGAAAAAAAAAAAGTATGTTAGCTGTCAGATATGTATAGTCTTCAGATTAAGAACTGATCTTCATTCTTTTAGCCAAGTTTTAAATCAACTATTTATATCTTCAGTTAACTGCTAAATTAAAAAAAAAATTAAAAAATCACTAATCGAATGCTACAAATAAGTCTGCAGCGCTCTAGTTAGTATCTCCAAAACATCAGGGATATTCCAACTGCAATACAAGAAATGAAACATACTCGGCTGGGTTTCCCTGGGGGAATCCCTAAGGGATTTCAGCACAGTGTTGGAGTAAACCTTACTCGCCATGCAAGGACAGAACATCTTCTGCTTTTCAGTCAGGCACGGATACCCTAGCTGCTGTACCACAAAGAAGCCACAAGTGTTATGACTAACAGACTGGCATCCGGTAGAAGCAGCTAGAAGGCAGCTTAACATATTCCTAAATTGTCCTTCCATGGTCTTGCCCTCACACTGAAACAGAGATGTTTGTTGAACCTGTCCATTTACTACTAGGTCACATTTGAGACCTCCCTGCAGAGCAGCAACACATTTTCCTTCAGAAACTCTTACTTAGCTTTTCTTGCTAACTACCTGCCTGGAATCTGAGCAAGACCCAGGGCTGGCAAGAAAAGTCTTAAACAGCAACACAGAAAATCTCATGGCCTTTGAAAGCCAAGCAGCAGAGCACCCTTTCTGCTCACAAAGGATAGGAGGAGGCTGGGACAGCAAACAAAAAAATATGTGAAAGTCAGTAGGTTAGCACAGATTGAAAGTACTGAACCTTTGCAGAGCCACATGAAATTGTATGTTGTCTCATTAATCACACAAAAAAGTTACTGCCCTGTCTTCGAAGAGAGGGAAATAACTCACACCTGAGGTACAGTTACCAGCTAAGAAAGACGGGGGCACCTTTTCCTCCTAGCTCACACTGCTCACCCACTCCCTCCTCCTCCTCCCCACACCTTACTTAATACTCTCCCTGTTCTCAGCAGCTCTGTCGTTATAGGTCACAGTTGTGCTAGCACGAGCGTAAACAGCTTATTTTAGCTAGTCTTGCCTAGACAGACTGAGCACTAACTCTTACTCCCACCAGCAGACAGCTCAGTCTACACAGCAGCAGCAGAGGCCAGGCTCTCTCAGACCCCCATGGGGCCAGAGACTCTCCACAACTGCCCGTCAGGAGATGAATGAGAGTGGTCAGTAAAACACAGGGACACATAAACCAGGGTTACAATTCATTCTAGCAGGCAAGTCAAACACAAACCTGGAATTCTGCAACTCAGCATGTTTTTGGGAGTTGTGTATTTAACTGTTCTTGCAGTGTCAGATGTCAGAGTCCCGGCATTTCAAAGGTCCAGAGAACTAATTTCTACTTATACATGTGTGCCGTTTTGCTTCCCCCAACCTCCAGTCACGTAGACTATGAAATAGTAGGGCTGGAACACCTCTCCTATGAGGATAGGCTTAGAGAGTTGGGGCTGCTCATCCTGGAGAAGAGAAGGCTCTGGAGAGACCTTAACTGTAGCCTTCCAGCATCTGAAGAGGGCTTACTAGAAAACTGGGGAAGGGCTTTTTTACAAGGGCTCGTAGCGATAGGACGAGAAGTAACAGCTTCAAGCTGGAAGAGGGCAGATTTAGATGAGAAATTAGAGTGAAATATTTCACTCAGAGTGATGAGACACTGCAACAGGTCACCCAGGGAAGCTGTGGATGCTTCACTACTGGATGCATTCAAGACAAAGTTGGATGGGGCCTTGTGCAACCTGGTATAGTGGGGGGTGTCCCTGCCCATGGCAGGGGGGTTGGAATCAGATGATCTTTAAGGTCCCTTTCAACCCAACCAATTCTAAGATTCTATAAGCAATGGCATTGTGATACCAGCGCAGTTTAAGAACACCCTCTTCTTTGCCTCTACCTGTCTAGGTCCACATCTGTTTGAAATGCATCATTTGATGACAGAAGCAAGGAGCACGTCCGATTCCTGTAGCCCAGTCATCCCCATCATCCTCAGAGATTGAAGCATGTTCACATTGAACATGTCCATTTCACCTTGTTGGCTAGGTTTCAAGAAATACCACTTCTGAAATGGTCCAGTAAAACTATGATCTATGAACATAACATGAAGCAGAACACAGAGCACTACTGTGACAGTAAGTTTGAGGACGGGGATGGATTTAGCAGAAAGAGTAACCTGCTGTGAAGCAATACCTTAAAAACACAGAATACCTGGGCAAATACAGCCCCAAAATCTTCAGGAGGTTTCTGTAATTTAGTTTATATTCTTCTCCCTCAACACACCTTTCATAGTATTTTTTTTTTTCTTTCTGAACTGAAGCGGGAACTTCAAGTCCAAATATCCAGGGATGGCAAAGGGCCACCACTACACACCTTCTTCCCCTGCACATCACTGCTACGCTTTCTAAGAGTGAAAACAGAGGAAGGATTACCTGCGTAGTAACCATAAGTATCTTCAAAATCTGCAAAGCCAGTTTCCATGGTATTTGACGTCTTGCTCTGTATTTTTCACATGGGTTCATGAAGTAAAACTTCAAATCCTCTTTCAGAGACGTCTCTTTTAGATCTAAATCTGACTGAGCCATCATATTTCTGCCATAAATAAAATGTTCATTACAAACCAACAGAATGCTTTAGCAATTTCCTCATAATGCAGTTTCACATCAGATTAGTACAAGACATAAAAGGTCTGTAACAGCTTTTGGTTTGTTTTACAGAGAAATGCAAGAAATATTTTCCTATGATCACATCATTAAAAATCATTCGACCACATTAGATCTGCAAAACACAACATTTCTCAGGAAATAGGCATTAAGTTACAGGATCTGTAATAGTCATACCAAGTCTATATTTATCTCTTTCTTAGAACTAAACATTTTAAATAGAGGTCCCTGTTAACACTTTTCTTTGAAAAACCCACATTCTATCATCAGAAAAAGATGTCCTAAAGACTAAACAACCAGAGCAGGCTTCACAGCACACTTCTGTATGAACAGGTAGCTTTAAGGACTAAATGCACAGGTATTTATATATTTATCTAAATATCCAAACATGTAAAAAAAAAAAAAAAATCAGAGGAACAAGTACAGAGGACTGTTGTAGGTGTCTTAAATCACTCAAAGTTTCTCCCTCTGTACTGAATGGGACATTAAAAACTCCCTTTCTCCTAATCTTTTAAATCCTATTTTCCGCTATTGTAATTGTCAAAACTTCCCTACTTTACACAAATATCAGAACCATTCACAACTTTTTTTCCTCCCTTCATGTGTTAAGGTAGAGCATTCATGTCTGAAACTGGCTACATAAGCTGATTATCAGTCTCATTTACCATCCAGAAAATTACTCCCCATATTCTGAACTTTATAAAGGATAATATTTGCTCTCAAGGTCAAAACGGAAAGCATCAATTCCAAGTTTTCAGATGCATTCTTACTTCTTTTGTCCGCACCTGCCCGAGGCATACAGGTTTTTAAGCCCAAACTGTAGACTACAAAGTACATTTGATTTGCTAGAACAGTTATCTCATAAGAAGACAAATAAGAGTTAAAAACCACAGTAAAGTAGACGCTCTGGTGTTCCCTCATAAGAGGAAGTGAAAGAGAAAAAACAAATCTATTTTAACACTAGAATCTCAAAGGTTGTCTTTATTATACAGCCTTAAATCAATCAGTCATGACGATGATGGGAGGTAGGCTGATTTTGGTTTTGAGAGAGGAAAAACACAGTAAAGGCTTTCAGAAAAAGAAACTGTGGAGTACATCCCTACTTAAATTCATAATAAAATCATACAGGACTAGTCTTAATAATATTTAAGATACAAAAACATTGAAAAATATAAACATATCTCACAGAAAAGCACAGAATAATTATAGCTGTGACTACTGTCTATGGAAACAGGTACATACATATCTCAGTCCTCCACTGACACCCAAAGACATTGCTGCTCCTGCACCAGCTTCTCTTGAACAGGCAGAAGCAGTTGGGTGGGTACACTATGAACAAGACCTAACCCACAGTAAACGTCACAGGAGTAGGAGGGGAGAAAGAAAAAAACAAAAGGAAATGCAGCAGGTTTAAGATGGATCTGATGAAGACTTAAAGTATGAAGGTATAGCGTAAAAATCACTCCAAGACCTCTGCAAAATCCTCCCCTAAGCTTCCAGTAAAAGCATATCAGAAGAGACAGCTCTTAAAAAACCAAAAATTTCAAATAGCAAACTTCATAACAAACACTATTTCCTTTGATATTGAAATACCTGTCATAGAAGACATGGCGGGGTTTTTTCCGAAGCTGTCTTTCAAGTCCTTACAGATATTCTAAAAAAACTTGATGCTGACTAAAATCCCTTTCACTTTTACAC
The DNA here is from genome assembly GCA_013396935.1 of Baryphthengus martii. NCBI lineage: Eukaryota > Metazoa > Chordata > Aves > Coraciiformes > Momotidae > Baryphthengus > Baryphthengus martii. The sequence continues at coordinate 174,447 of VWZK01018168.1, forward strand.
AACTCTCACTTAACTCTACTGCCTAGTGATTATTTTCATTGATATCTTTAGCTTCCTTTACTAATTAGCTGTAGAAATTGTGAGAAGGAAATTCAGCCAAGGAAAGCACACACTTTTTCAGCTTAAAAGCAAGAGATGAGTTTCAACCTTATCTCACTGTTGGGCTTTGTCTTCCAATGAAGATCAGACATTTTCTGGTGTAACATTTAAGAAATAATTCATTTGGGAATAGGTGAAATACAGCAATTGTCTCCTAATTCATTCATTTCTAGAATAGATTCGAAATAGCATCCAAATAAACTGCATTAAATCTGCAGAACTAGAACCTTCAACTAAGGCATGAAAAAAAGTTGAAACGCCCTGAGTGATTAATAGTGACTTACCACATTTAAAACAAGCCATCTAGTTCTACCAAATGTTTATTAGCCTAATAATCTAAAAATAATGCAAACAAAGCACCTAGCTCAAGACAGAGTGATGGAACATTTCAATTCAGCCACAGTACCGTAGCTAACATTGCTCCATAGGTGCTCCATAGGTTTATATAGTATGTTTTGTAAAGCAAGCCCGTTTTGTGAAATGAAGACTAACTCTACTACACGTTTAAATGCATATCTAAGTGTGATTAAGTGTTGTGTCACAAATAATTTTTATCAATTCCATTCTAAAAGTTGCATTAGGATAGTCACCATTGTAATACTGTATATGATAGGACAATCTGTTGTTCGGATAACATTTGTAGCGAGGCACTTCAAAGCTTGGTATTCTATCCAAGAAAGAGGTTTCAGCAGTAGTGACTACAGTTTTACAGTTACCTACTTATGAAATACGTTTTTCGTATGTAGCTCTTCACCTAGCAGAAAAAGAATCACCAAATCAAGTGGCTAAAAAGCCCTAGAGCACAGATTCACCTTATTTTCACGAAAAAAAAAAAGAAAAAGCGCCATTCACTACAGGGGCAACACTAACAAGTGTCCATCAGAACCCCACATCAGGACCATTTATCTACTTGAGCTCTAAATCTCGTATTAACGAGATTGATGGGGTGGAAAGGAGGTGGAAAATAAAATCACTGAGCTGAATTTGACACAATAGACTGGGCAACCCCAGCTTCGCCACTTAGGCCGTTCACTAAGTTCACAACTCTCGTAGGAGGAGGGCATCGCACAGCACTTCTCAGAAAAGCGAACTCTAAAAACTTAAGAAACTCCCCTTCTTTTACCGAGCTGCCAACATTACCGATCGCTAAGCTGCAGGAGCAGCAGGACCACTACCACAAGCAGCCTGAGCAAGGGGCACACACACACCCCGCTGCAGCTCTTCGTGACCGCAGCACGGCGGCAAGCGGGGAAGTTTTATAGCTGCGGCGCAGGAGGGTCGCAAATCCCGAGAGGTGAGGTGGAGGGGACCTACCTTGTGTGGCAAGTTTCAGAAACGAGTCCGGAGCAACGTCTCCGCCTGCTCGCTGGCCCCAGCGCGGCCGTGCTCCTCCCTCCCCCGCTGCCGCTGGGTCGGGGCGCGCCCCTTATCGCGGTCCCCCACTCCCGCCGTGCCCCCCGCTCTCCGGGGCGCTTCGCCCCCATCCCGCAGCCGTTAGCAAGGCCGCGTCCCGATCCTCCCGCCCTGCC
>VWZK01018168.1:176166-193978 GCA_013396935.1 Baryphthengus martii
TCAGCCTGCCCTGCGCCGCCGGCCGCGGCACCTTTATATGCCCAGGCGGAGGAGGGCGGCCCGCGGCCCACGTGCTCTACGGCCGCCTGGCCGGGCCGGCGGCAGGTGGAGCTGCCCCTGCTCCGCCACCTCTGCCTCTGCCTTACAGCCGCCACCGGCGCTCAGGCTCCCGCTAAGTGCAGTCAGGGCCGGTAGCTGCTGTTGTAGGCAAGGAGACGCGTGCAGGGGAGACTGCCAGGTTAGGTCAGCGGGTCGTTTTGCAGCTGAAAAGGCCCTTGGTTCCTCAGAGGATGTGGTTTAATGTGGGTAGCTCCAAACTAGGGTGTTCACAACAGAACGCAGAATTATAAGGGGCTTCATTGCAGCAACTGTGAGCTCTCTACCTTCCCACACGGTGGGGACGGGCAGCGTGGGAAGCTTGCATAATCCTCTCAGATGATGCTGTAGTTGGTTACAGTCAGTCACACTGTTTAAGGGAGAAGAAGGAACAAAAGCCCAGGCATATCTATATGCAGTGACTCAAAATTAACTGCAATAGCACTATGTCAGCTCATGCACGAAAATTTTCTTAAGGCTTCCTCTGAAGCATCTGTTACTAGCGACTGCCTCAGGTTGGAAGATGCCCCCAACAGATGCAATCACAGGTTTAGTCTTTTACGGCAGCATCTGGTTTCCCCCCATCTGCCAGCAATAAATAATGCCCTTACACATTTTTTTTTTATTGGAAAGGTATGAGCATATCTGGATTTGATTTCTTCTTCTTCTGCATGCACGCTGCATGTAAAAGAAGTGTAAGAATATGCTTCTATCCAACACAGAAACTGGTACTTAGAAACAAGTATGGCCCCATCTCTCTCTTCCCCTCAGTGGAACTATATTCTGTTAAGGGGTCTGAGCTCTCCTGAAAACAAGTTCTCGCTGCCTGGGCATATGCAAAACATTGGCATTGAAACGAGTCTTGGTACGAGAACTGCTGTTACCCAAGTTTAGCACCCTGCAACTTACTTTCATAAGGAAATACTATGAGTATTTTTTCAGGCAACTCTTCCAAGAGCCCAGCAAGAATTGGAGCAAATGAACTTTCTTACCGCTTCTTGGACAGCACTGAAAGCCTTGTTTTCCTCAGGATGGCATTTTGATGCATAAGAAGTTTATCTAATGCTTCATCTGTTTCTTTGCTCTCCCCCCGCTGCATTTTACAGTTCTATCTATGCCTTCTTGATTGTATCAGCATAAAGATACTGATGTCTCCAGGATGCAGCTTTACATGTGTTACTAGCATCGTTAATGTCGAGATCACTGATACTGTTGAAGTCACAAGGCTTTTTTTTATAAAAGGAGTATGAAGATCATTGTCACATATCTCGACTCTACAAGGCCATAGCCAGCACATCATATATTGACACAAAATAAAATTAAAAATCCCTGACACACATGCAAAAGCAGCAGCCACAGATCTCCTGGCAGAGCTGCATTTTATCTCAAATACAGCCTTGACCAGCTTCTTTGTCAGGTGAGCAAAATGCTCAGGCAGATGAAAATCCTGAACATCAAGGATGGAGCAGGTCAGAAATCTGGACAGCAAGCACTTAAATTGCCAGCAGCACTACCAATGCAAACAATACATGTTTGAGTATCTGGTTTTCTTGAAAAACAAGATAGAGATAGATATTAGATAGGTAATACAAGCAACATTTATTTTTCCAGTCAGAACTGGACATTTTGAGCAGGGATGAGCCAGTAACCTTTCAGGGTACTGTTCTTGTTTCCCCCCAGGTATCAGCCTCTACCCATGGCCAGTTCTGCTAACTTTATAAGCAGTTGTCCCTTATCCTCCCACTCCATGCTATCCTTTGCTTTACACATCCTTCTCCTGCTGTTAGATAGCCCTCCCCTCTAGCTTCACACTGTGCCCCTGCCTGTTACTATCTGAAAGCAAGTTGCCTTCCATCAACTCTATCCTCCCCAACCCACACAACTGCCAGCGATGCTAAATTAAAAGCTGTGTAGTCCAGCAGAAGTAACAGAGTGTGGTTTTCCACTGAATTTCTGCATTTCAATTGATTGACTTTTTATCTGTAGCACAAGCACAGGTCATTAAAGACTCTAACAGGGATTTCACTGCAAAATAAACTTCACAGGGATGTTTGCCCTTCAGGCAACAGAATCTAGTCTTCAGTAGATTTCTCCTATTAGCAATGGAAAGAATCTAGATACAGTATCTTTTTATGCTTTGGGGTCACCCATTATAGCTTTCCACGCCTTATGCTCATACTGCAGGCTTCTCTCATTAACAATTTGATATTGCAGAGCTCTGTCAAACTTTGTTGAAATTTGTTGCCCATTTCTTAACAGTGATGAAGCCCCATTTCTAAACGAAATTAGACTACTACTCGCCTTACAATTACATTGACAAAAGTATTCCATAGCTGTTTACAAAATGCACCTGCATTTTGAGCAAGCTATTAAACTTGGCTTTCTCTTAACTCTGTATGAAAAAGCCTTGCTAAGAAGCCAGCTGTCTGCATGCCTGCAACCCTTGTCAGGATTCCTTGCATAAACTATTTTACACAATAGTGAAGTGGACATTATATATTGTGTGTTATTGAAGGTCCATAAGGAGTTTAATGTGTCAATAGAAAACTCTGTCACTTAATAGCTGCTTTTTGAGGCAAGATTGTCTTTAATCTCCTTGAAAAGCCTCAAGTCTTCAATCTTAGGTGACTGTTGAAAGACAAAGGCCTCAATATCAGAAACTTTCACATACTGTGAAGAATCTGTTCTGTCTGCACTTCTCATTTGGTTTGACTTTGCTGAATTTGAACTTCATTTAGTGTAAGGTTTAATACTTGCTTATTTGTTTCTATGGCAAACCCTGACATGCTCTTAAACAGGATCAACTGGGAACAGGCCATCACCAGGGTCCACAGGAACTATCTTGACTACAGGAAATAAAAGTTCACACACTCCACACTCTGGTTCATGCCAGAAATTGCATATTGCCATTAGAAAACCCCCAAACCCTCCTCTATTAACCTGGCAACATATTTACTTTTAAGATGAATACTGTCACACCCAACACATGCTGCAGCTGGAAGTGTTTATTGTAACGCATTTACAATGTGTAAACATTCAGACAGGACAGGGGTAGCGTCCTCCACCTTTGTGCACAACATTATCCCTTGTAACACACAGCTACAGGAATGTTGCTCACAAATGCAAGCTATCTAAAACATGCTTCCCTTTGGTTTTCTATTCTGCTCCTAGGGTGAATAGACTATAGAAAATAAGGCATCCATTAAATGGTATCACAATCAACTAAGTATATAAATTAATTGTCAAAACAGAATTTTCATAAGATCTCATGTTTCAGACAGCCACTGACAGTACCAGGTTATTAAGCTGGTAGGAAATATCCAGCTTCTAAAGCATGGAGAGATACAACTCTCAGATATATCTTCTGTGTATTTAACTTAGTTTAGACTTCAGGTTTACAAACTTGTGTACCAGAGAAAGATTTCAAATAATAATAAAAATATATTCTGAAAGTGCTTTTGTCTGACTTCTGCTTTAAAAAGATAAGGTCGGTACACTGCAAAGCTGAAGACTTAAATGATCCTACCCAGCACTGGATGTAAAAGAACATCTACATTTCTCCACTCAACTTGTCCCTCAAACTTCAGTTCTGCCGCGGCATATCCCTGGCTTCTCTGAGAAGAGACTGCCGCTTACATCAAGTGGTACTTAGGTTTATAGAAATATTTAGTTTATGCTCTCAGCCATATTGAATGGCTTGTGCATCAATTCACTGTAATTTCTCCTAGAAACAAATTACACCAAATATCACAGCTTTAGTTTATTTTCACTCTGAGTGCAGATAAACAAAAAATGCTGAGGGCACTGGAGTGAGCTTTCATTCGTTCAGTGACGGTCAGCCATAGCTAGATAATGCCTGGAGTACTGAGGGTGAGGTTGTCCAACACTAATTATAGTTGAAATTTACTGCATTTCTAGTCTACTTGCATAATCTAGCCAAGTCTCTGAACACAGACAGCTTTTTAATGTTCTTTGCATTCTGGTGTGATTTAACTAAGCAAAAAAAATAGAATAAGGCTAATAAAAAAAGCCCCAAAACACCAAATCCCTGAACTAATAGTGAGAGTACCTAATCAGAAAGATTGTAAGTCATAAGCTTCTGCCGTAGGCTTACACTGTTTTTCGGGAAAAGCAAATTCAGGCTTTAGGTATAAGGTTTTCCACCATCTCCACTGTCCAGTCCTTGCAACGTGCGCTGCTTCAAAGTCTCCATGATACACACCTACAGTCCATTAAACATATTCACTACAACCTGTAAAGGAGAGGGGGGGAAAAGTTGTCAGATGCATGCATCAGAGTAACAGTTTTATTGTACAAGGAGCCTCAAAAATCTAAACTGAACTATTTAGTTACTAATTTGACACACACTGATAAGAAACTGCTATGATTCACCATATAACATCTCAAACATGTGAAAGAATTAAGAGAAGCCTTGTGTGTCCTGTAGGACCATATGAATATTTAAGGAGTGGAAGCCATAGAACTGATAACACAACATCCCGCTCAAGATACTTATTTATTCCTCCAATCATTTGTTTCAAAGTAAACCCAGAAGGCCACGATTCAGAGCTAACAGAGGAATGTCCAGTACCTACAGGAAACTGCAAAGTCAACCCCTGGTCTAGCTGCTAGAGAAAGAAATACACTACTTCCAGATAAAAAAAAACCCAGTTTGTAATACTAACATGCATGATACGAGTTATGTGTGTGAATCAAGACAGTTGGCACCAGGATAAAATCATTAAAGGGTAGGTAATCCATTTAGGAAATAAGGCTCTGAAACAAGGCACTTAAATGCTTACAGCTCTGTTCGAGTCCAGGGTGCTGCTGGCTGCCCAATACTCCTCAAAAACAAGTTTCTTGAGTGTAACTAACTTTTCCTTTTTGAATGCTCTTCTAGAGTCCCGATCCCACGTCACAGTCGGTGGGAAAAGTACTACAACCCCACCCTGTCCTGCCTCAGGTTGGGTTTCTTGCCTGGTTAAACTGAGAGGTGTGTGCAGAAAAGGAAACATTAACATGTCTGTGCCCTTTACCCAGGAGCAAGACACCCAGCTCTGCTTCATCCCTCACTTCAATCTCCAGTAAGGCACTCGGTCAGAACAGCAGCTCTCCGCTCTGGACTGGCTCACTTCAGGCTCTGTTGTCTCCCTGCTTTGAAACATGTCCACATCTCCTCCCCCTCATAAATATATTCTATCTGACATAGAACAATATAGCACACCAGAAAAGCCCAATACCAAGGAGCTGCAAATGCCTTTGATCTTTTTAATCAAGTATTTTAAGGCTTCCCCACCAAGGGACCCTTCAGCAAGCAAGACTCAGAGCTGCTGCCAGCCAGGTTAAATATAAACCACATATCCTGCACTCAGTATTCCTGAAGAAACAAAACTTCAAATAACTGAAGCATTAAGCTCTCCATAGTGGAAGCTGGACAATGTTTTTGCAAGTTCTGTGATAGTATCTCAAACTGCGTGCTGTCTTAAAGCCTTGGCAAGCTGATTTTCTTCCTAAGTTTTGGGACTGCTACCATTTAAGTTTAGATGTCATTAAAAAGCGGATAAGACGACACTGAATTAGTTCTTTTAAGTCCTGCCTGCTGCAGTGAGTACAGGAAATAATGCTTGCACATTTCACATATGGGGTTCCCAAGTTACTGTATATATTATCTAACTTCCTATGCTATTTTTCATAAGTTAAGCAATTCTTAATTTACAACTTTCCTTCACTTCTCCTAAGGAGTTTGCTGGCTGTGGACATTTCACTCAAGTGCTCCATTCTAGAGCATCAGAAATGCTTTGAGATCTTTGTAGAGTTTTTTTTCCCTTCTCCAGCCCAGAAAAGTAAAGTATTCTTTATAAGCATTACACCAGGGACATTGTGTGGTGTGTTGCTTTTGCATTTACCTTCATGTGTAATTTAAAATAGATACATACCGTTACAACAACAGAAGAGAGATGCAGAACTCTCCTCCTCTAACCTGTACCTGCCAGAGTTTGGCAAGTCTTTGCACTGTGATATAAATCTCTGAAGTTCTGTCTCTGGAAAGCCATCTTGCTGGTAGTGCTAAAAATTGATATTTAGTTAAACCTTTAACAAGGCTAAAACATACAATCACACAAATCCTCCCCAGACCACTTTTCAAACCTTGCCCAAGTCTGAAGTTAGAAGATTCACAGAAGTGAATATGAAATAACTGCTTTTTAGTAGATATTTAGGTTCCATTGGAGCAAGAAATAAGGTAGGCTTATAAGAAAACTGAAGTAGGAAGGGATTCAAAACCACTCATCACCACACTACATCCTCAAAAGTAGCCATTATATTTATCCTTGAAATTGGCATGCACTGCAAGTCAAAATATTGAGGGAGATTAGAGTCTTGCAAGTCAAAATATTGAGGGAGATTAGAGCCTTGATAGCATCAATCCCACAATTTTATTCCAAATGAAGAGTAAGGGTCCATGTTTACCTTGACAGTTTCATACGTATCTGTAATGAGTGCAATGAAGAGACTGAGCACCATGTAGATGAACAGACTGATGAAAGAGTAGAGGTAGATCCTACTAAATAACCAAACCAAGTAACTTTTCTGCTGCATTTTTGCAAAGGTGGCAAACATGTCATCTCCATTGATCAATGAAAAAAGGCATTCAGAAACCATGTTCAGAGAGCGAAACTGGAGAAGAGGGAAGAAGACAGAGACATCTGTTGCTGCTTTATCTGGATCCGAAGACTATACATACACAGTTGATGACTGCCTGCCTCTGATCTCTTTGTATGACCAGGGTATAACAAAGTGAAACCAGTAAAATATTTGAGGACTGAGCAGAGTTTGTCACCTCCTGTACACATACACATTCAATTCAGATAAGCCAATTTCACATGTAAAAGGGATAAGGATAAAAATCTCCAAAGCTTTAGTCTGACACTAGTGTTCTGCAAGATTAAAATTATTTCTGAAAATACCAACATGTGATTGGGAGTCATGGCAGCTTCCACTTCTGACTCAGAGCTTTCATAACTTGAGGAAGGTCTGATTGAGTCATGGAAGTCAGACTCATCAAATAGAGCAACATCATGTTGAAGATGCACTATTTTTATATTGAGGGAACCCTTGACATGAAAACTTAGAAGACAGAAGTAGTAGTCTCTCATTTGTTTGAAATCTGTTCTGTTATTCACATTGTCTTTTATCCTGTTAAGTATATTACCTTCACATGGTATGGTCCTAGTACAATCCATCCACAGAAACAATAGCCCAGGTAGATCATAGCAGCACAACAGCAGAACCTCATTACGTTAGGTAATGCTGCTCGCAGTGTTAGGATGAGAAGCTGCACAAAGCAATGCAAACAGTTAGAATTCAACCAGGCACTTCTTCTGGTCCTCTTATAGCAACAAACAGAATAAATACCAACAGCACGAAGATCCCAGGAGATCCTTACATTATACTTCTGAAAGAAACCTAGGTAGCGAATGACCCCAAGCCACACAAGCATAGTGGATGTCCCCAGGAGTATGCTACAGACATCATAACTTGTCAGACTCTGGAGAAAAAAAAACAAACAACAAATAAACAAAACAAACACATACATAAAAAGAAAGAAAGAAAACAAACAAGTATAACAACTTACAGGTTCTAAATTGCAACTGTCATTACTACAAAGATTTGCTCAGAAACACTTTTCCTTGGCAATCCTTCCCATTACAAATTAGTTTGGGGGAATAAGCATCAGAGAGCAGAAGTCCCACCAAAGAGCAAGGGCATTTTCAAACATAGGGCATTTTCAAACATAAGTCATTTCACATGCCTTTACACATGGCTGTTTGTAAAGTAGATTCTGACAAGGGAAGCCTCATTTGCAAGGCCAAGAGTGCAGCTGCATGGGAGGTACAGAGATGCCCTCTCTGTACCTGGCTCACCCAGACCTGCAGAGCGGCACTGCAAACATTTTTATGCTGCTTCCAGACCTGCAGTAACTGCTTCTGGAATCTACGTGGACAGATGCCCCAGAGCAGCTTGAGAATCTCTCCACTGCACCCCAAGGGACAGTGTACATGTGACTTTACAATCGCAGAGCAAAGAAAGTTCTTCCCGTACATAGACAAAGTAGTTTTTAAAAAATACCATGTCTTGTCAGCAGAGCTCAGATCAACACTAAGGAGCATCTTGTAAGGTAGCTGGGAACCGTGAAGTGTAGAAAGTTATCAAGAAGAAGAGTAATTAGCTTCTAATTAATTCTAACCAGGACTTCATTTATATTCTATTGGTACCCACTTATTTTCCACCTATGGACACTGGCTTGTTTTCACCAAGTTAGCACATATCCTATTCCCTGAACTGCAGCTCTATTCTGAAATGGATCATGACAGCTTACCTGAATAAGAAGCTTTGACTATTTTCTGGTTTTACTCCTCTAATATTCGGCTAATCTTTTATATTAGCATAATTCATTTACAAAAAAACACAAAAAACCCACAAAAACCAACAACAAGTTTAGGCTACTTTAATGTAGCCTAATACTTAAACTTTTTATTGAGCCATTAACTTTCACAGAGTAACATGGAACATATTATTGTCCTGAATGCTTGCAAACTTAAGTGAAATGTACTTGTAGGGAAGAGTTATAGTAAAATACTCTACTAGTATAGAAAAACATATAAATAGATGTGTTTATGTATATAAAGATACTGGAATCCCAAATGCAGTATCTTACTCCAATCTTGTTCTCATCTTTACTTTTCCCAAAGCAGGATGGAGTTATCTCTTAACTTAGCCAACCTCTTCATAACTTCTTTCTACTGCTAAGAACGCAGTTTATAGTTCCTGAGGTAGGACACAGCAATTTGTATATGAGGTTTATGATAGTCAAGCTGTCACCAGATGGATTTCAGACCCATCCTTTCATTATTATTGTTCAAAGTCTGCTGGGTTGTAATGTCACGCTTCAAAGTCTGCTACGGTTTAATATTCAAGTACTGTTTGTTCTTCACTGAGAGTGCTTTGGGATAGCTTATTGTAACAATTTTTCTCCCCCAATTCTGGCTGCACATAGTATGTTTTTAAAAGATTTTTTTTTTCCTATGTTAAGCTTATTTTAGATATTGAAGGCCTAGAACCTGACTGTGATTGACTGTGACATACATGATGGAAACCAAAAGCTGGGAAAGTGATTATTTAAGGAGAGAGTCTCTGTGCTAGTTAAACACTTGTCAAATGGGAAACAAAAAGTTAAATGCTAAATCAAAAAAAAAATAAAAATCCATCAAATAAGCAAATATAAGTGATCTTAAATGGAGAAGAGAGGAAGTCAACAGTCTTAGACTTTCAGAGATGAAGTTCATTTTATTTCCTGAAGTTACAAAGGAGCAAAAATAATTAGAACTACAATATCTACTGATATTTGGAATTTTTGAATCTCGCAACTCTAAACAACACATCTCAGTTACAACTCCAGAGAAGAAAACAGAGTTTTAAAATTTCATGCCACTCGGAATCAAGTATAGCCAGTCTAATGTCCTCCAAGAGATTTAAACCTGTCTGGGACAGAAAAAATCAGTTTTGCTTCCATTTGACAGTGTACAAAGCTTACCTTGGCTTGTATCTCCATCTTTAGAGTTGATCCAACAATAGTTAAGATATCGCTAACCATAATCAGGATGTACCATCCATTGACAAATTCCATTTGATCGCTGAAAGATACTTCTTTCTTATAATAATATAGGAAAAAGCTTACAAATTCCTAGGAGAAATGAGGAAAGAAAAAGGTTTATCAGATTTACACAAGACTTGAAGACTCTCCAAGTAAAGAGTTATACCCACCCTTTGCAGCCGAATTCCTTTAACCACCGATCGCGTGCAAAGGATCAATGAGGCCAGACAAGTCAATATAACAAAAGCATCGAAGATCATCATGTAATGAGTGTTCTTCTGTACTGCAAGAACAAAAACATATGTGTTTATAATCAGATGCACTTCATCTTGTTGACCATCTTGAGTATTGAGGTAGGAATCAAGTTCTGATGTTAAATACGTTTCTATAACATAATTCAGAAAAATCTTGGCACTTTTCCTCACAAAAATTTATCTGACACACTTCCATGAGAAATAGAAGTACATCTACACTACAGATACTAATTTGGTTAATTTAGGAAGGTTGATAACACATCAAAAATATACCAGAGCAGGAATGCTTCTTACAGCCCTGAAGAATTAGAGGTGGGAGTTGTATCCATGTTACTAGCACTGGAATGGCTTTTGGAGCGACAAAACTTGTCAAAACATCCATATCCCAGGATCTTCTCTTCTAGACCAGCATGTGACTATCAGATAGGTTTTCTATTCTAGAGCAGCACAGATAATTTGCATCGCTGCTCAGCTAGCCAAGATCAACATTGAGCTAGACATGAGTTCTCCATCTCTTATGTTACTAAAATTAATATTCTTGATCAACTAAGGTCAAATTTTGCACCAAGTGTACACTAGACATCTTCTTAGGTTCAATACCTTTCACACAGCTAAAACTAGCTGAGACAGTAAAAGATTTTTAATGCTCAAAGAATGATTGAGAAAAAAATACAAAAACACATTAATGCTAAATTTGCAAGAAGCAGCAGCAATTCTCCAAAATGGGATACCGAAGTTCTAGTTAACTTCACAAACTGCCCTACTCACAAAAAGCCCACCTACTTCTTGCTTATACCAAAGTCACTAACACACATACTGTTGTCATTTAACTTGGTTTTGCAGTGTAGTCCAGAACAGCAACAACTTCTTATTGTCCAATTACCTTTCTGTTTTTCCTTGGCTTTCAGAAAATAATGTAGGTTACTCCAGGAGATGAATTTGAAAACTGTTATAGAGGTGATCTACATAGATATCAAATGTGGATTATTACAGAAGCCTGGTATCAAAGCCTTCTTGTACTGATGCATCAGCAGTCTGTTAGGGATAGCGTGCCATCTGGTGTGCATTTATAACACAGCAGCTAGCAAAGCTAGTTGATAAAGACTGTTTAGTGCAACATATATCTGCCTAAGTGGTGTATGTTGTACTCTGTGATGCACTTCATTGAATTTCTCAAAATTAATTCCACCCTAGTTCTTTAAAAAAAAACCAAACAAAACCCCACAAACTTCCCCCCCTCCCCCAGCTCTTCATTTCCCAAGGTAGGCATAGCAAAGGGGAAAGTCACAAAGTAGAAAACCAGACCTGATTCATCCTATTGCTTACTTCAGAAAAAAAATAAAAAAAACACACCACCAAAACAAGTGAAATTTAGAGTCCTAGAAAGCTTCTGACTTTCAAAGAAATGGTTTTCCGTAATCAAGAGAGATCTCAGACATCGTTTTGCCGAGACCCAATAGCTGCCAACAAAGAATGCTTTTGTGAGCTACTATTTAAAATAGATTATTTAACCATATTGTTCATCTTAGTTACACCCAAACACATGCCAAACAACATCTAAGCAGCAGTAAGAAGTGTTTCAACATTTAAGCAGCAGTAAGAAGTGTTTCTAGCAGTTCCACTCTAGCAAGCCTTAGCAACAGTGCTTCCATATCTTTCCTGGTACTAAGTCCAGAAAGAACAATGAAACTGTTTCACCTTTCCACCGCTATCATGTGTCTTTCTGATGCCTGGTGCTAGAAGAACAGTTCACAGCCCTACCTTAAGCAATGAGCAGCCTAAGTTCAGTAGTCAAAGGTAGAAGGAGGTGTAGAAGGAGGTTTTTCCACACACAGTGAGGTGTAGAAAAAATTTAGTTTTACAGTACTAATGGTGTAAGGTTTGTGAACTGCTAAGGAAAGTAATGATGTGGCTGGGTTCCAAGGATTTCAGATTAGAGACGGAAAAATAACAGTTCCTTAAAAATCAGAATTTAGAGCATGTCCACTAGAGAATGTAAGTCAACAGTGCCTCAACTTTTAATAAGAAAAAGGTTAACAAACATTGTGCTAGTGTAGCAAAGTTTAGCATGACAATTTGAACCCGTTTATGTCACTTACTTGATCCAGAAACATGCCAGTCCTTACATTCCCTGATCGCTATGTCGTTGTCTAGACTTATTTTAATTCTTCCACTATGTGCTTTGTTATCAAACACTATCTGTATTAAAAATAGAAAAAAGTGCATGTCTTTTTAAAGTTAAACCATATGATTTAGAATAATTCTCCTAGAGGAGAAGTTATAAAACTTGTTTAAACTTAAAGTAATTCCAGTTTATTCAAATAAATGCTGTCAAAGTGAAAGACAAATCTGGAGAGCCATGTATTTGCCACAAATTCCTCGATCAACTAGATACAGGGCGAAATTCTTTCAAATTACAGTCTTATTCCTCTATGATCTGTAAACAACCTTTCCTAGAAGCACGTCTCTAAAGAGCAGAGGTTTATGCTTTCGTTATACTTCAGATAGATTAGAGCACAAAAGGCTGTAAGCCAAACAAGTGCCTCAGGACCATATCACAAGCACTTAAAGCTTAGCCTCCCACAGTCACAACTGGCAGTTATTCATAGGGTGCATTAAGCCCTGATAGAGTAATCCAGACACCACTGCGGATCAGTCAATGGTGCCAAACACTCTTCAGAAAAAACACGCAGCAGCTTTCCACGTACCGTCAGAGTGAAATCATAACAGTCAGGGAGCTCATGGTGACGAACAGTCTGGAGATTGATTGCCTTCAGATTGAACATGAGCTGTACCGTCACCAGTCTGCAACAGATAAATAACAGTATTAACTTTTCACGGGGAAAATGCACAAATATCCCAATACAGGGGGTGCTGACCCCTTCTCACCTGTGGAAATCCAGACTGAAATTCAAATTGTGCTTTCCCACTGTTGTGTTGTCTAACGGCGTCATTGGCTCAATGTACAAGCAGTCTGCAATAGATAAGTACTCACAACAATATCTCATGGGTTACCATGCTCTTTAACTGTAATCTGCTTTTCCCACTCCTAAGGCTGGAAAGAACCGTTGACTACATGGACAGCACACTTAAGTGAGCAGTCATTTGGGAAGTTAGACAACACACATCGGCTTCCCTCAACCAACCAAGTTATTCATCATGAATTCATAGGGAAGGCTTCTATAATTATCCAGAAATACTTGTATTTGATGGTAATTCGTGCTAACAGCTCATCACTTGTTTTGTGGCAGTAGACTTTAAGGACTGTTACCTTAGAGGTGAGGACTAGAGGTTAGTTACACAGTTGTTTTCTTGCCACTGTGAGCAAGTTCAATATAGATCATTTGATATAGGACTATACAATACTGGATGTTTAAAAAAAAGTCCCTCCTCTCAAGAAAAAAAACAAAAAATAAACTGATAACAACAGATTAAGTTCATTACCAGTCACAATCTCTGGGTCTATATCAAAGGTGTCATTTCCAGGACAGATGGTTCCTCGCTTGTAGAACTGCTGACACACAGACAGAGCTGTCTCTTCTGCTCCCCTCTTCTCATAAGCATGGTTTCCAACAGAAATGTTGGGCAGCTGTAAGTACTACAATTCAGGACAAACAGAGAAACCAATTTAGATGGCACCAAAATTATGTCTCTGAAAAAAAAAAAAAAAGACAAAAAAAACCCTCCCAAAAATCCAGAAGTGTTTCAATCTGTTCCAGAGCCCATCTTTTTTTTATTTAAAAGATCACCTAAAGAACTTGGAAACCTATACCATGCTATAGCTGAGTCCTCAAATAGTTTAAGGCATTTGACAAAAACAAATGCAGGATTTATATTTAAATATCTTTTTGCCTTTTTTTTTTTCCCCTCTATACAATCCTCACTAGAAAGCCTAATTTGTTATTTGCAAAGCACTCTGGCTCAAATCCAACCCTGCATTTAGTGCAGAATTAATATATTGATCATCTTTAAGGATGCTGCCACAAGTACAATGCTCTGGAAATGACAGAAAACCTGAACAAGTCAATATTCTGGTCTTAAGCAACTGGCACAGAAGTTCAATTTCAGATACCATCAGGGCAGGCAGAAGAAGAAAATGTACCTAGGTAACGAGCATATGTACTGTATAAATTGCAGTAACAATCCTTACCTGGTTTATTGCAAAGAATATCTGGTCATAGACATCAGTTTGTGTGTATACAGCATAGGTATCATCCATTCTGTCCACGTATCCTTTCAAGAAGAGATGTTTGAATGCAACAGTGTTCTCCTCTTTGAAGGCAACCACCATTTGATTACTCAATCCGAAAATCACCAGCTGAAAAATACATTTATATTTCCTGTTCAAAGACAAAAAGTTGGCTTCTGGATTAACATGTGAATCCTGTCCTGCAAACAGCCACACTTTCATCATGCTGGTAGACATAGCAACTCCGTTTCACAGCTGGTCAAAAGAAAACTTGACTCTAGGAAACAATGGGTTTCAAGAATTTCTTTTAATACGTTCACCAGTATCTTGGGCAAGGACTCATTCTCACAAAGAAAAGGATACCATCTCAAATTCAAGCTCCACATATACTGTTACGTATGTTTCGTTAGTTCAGCCTGATGTTAAGATGACTTACCTTGGGCAATATCAGCGTACCTCAGCCAAAAAGGCAGATTCCACTTTGAAGTCCTTACTGCAGTGCAGAAAAGGTAAATTGAGGACAACCCAGAAAAACAAACATCCCTCCCTTAGGTTTGGGTGAAAGGTGCTTTGAGAATAGCTGATCAAAACTGTGCTTGTAACAGGATAGCGTCTCAAGCTGTTAAAAAATATATTGCAATTGTTCATGAAAAATTAGCATAACAGCCCACTAGCTACTACCCAGGCTGGAAAAGGTTTCTAGAAGATTGTGATGTATTGTTTGCGGGAGCTTGCAATTCTCTTTAGTGACTATTGTTTTGATTCTAGTGTCAGAAGTATTGTGAAGAAACTAATCAGAGATAAGTCTGAATCACTAATCTACAGATTAGTTTTATGGCCACACAAACCGGATATGTAGGTTTTGATAAGGATAACCCATTACAGAGATACTAAAATGCTCTGTAGGCAAGCTCAGTGTGCTAGACACACAAGAATACATCAGCAAATCAACAGTGCTAAGATTGAATTACCTACTGGCACATTTTCTCTGAACAGTCTAAATCAGCATTAGTTTCTTCCTTATTTAGGTTCTTTCACCACCAAATTTTTAGTTGTAAAATAGGACAGATGACAATCAGAGGGTGATGATACATTGCAAGCTAAAGTGGTAAGTAAGGGATACAAACAGACTGTCAGAAGTACAGCAAAATAATTATTATTCCTGCAGTTTATCCCATCATTCATGGAACCATGGAGAATATTCTTCTCCGTATTTGTATTGTCATAGCACCGACACCATCACAAATGTGAATCACATGTGGGCAACTCTGAAGGATCATCATCTGAGGCATCAGAAAAATTTTAAGACAGACCTTCTTTCTCCTTAACCACAGAACTTTGAGACCAATAGTTGCCATTTAGGCAGCAGATAAATGTGTTACATGAAAATTATGCTGCAAGGCTAGGTGAGAGGAAGAGCGGGGCAAAAATCTGTTTTTTTCAAGACAAGAGTTTGTATACCATATACAAGGCATAAACAAATATTATAAAAAAGCTACCAATTTCAGTTCTTATCACTGTGATATTGAAACACAAGTGACTGTTCCTTCCCTCAAAAACAAACACTCAGACTCAAGAAGGCACTAGGGGGAACAGATATGTAAGGATGCCATCCTTTGGGGGGGATTTAAAAAAAAAAGCAAAGTAGAACCTTTAGACATGGTTCTTTTCATCTCTGCTCTTAGGAAAGCTATGATTCAGTCAATGGCTTTAGGAGAAAATTATGTCATCTAAGATCTAAACTACATATATGCACCTAAGATCGTTTTGCAGTCTATCCGCTCCCTGCCTCTGCACCACACCAAGAATATCATCTGTCACCTGCACTCCTTATTTCAATTCCTATGGGCTAAGAAGAGTTCCTGCTTCCCAGTGACTCACCTGAATAGTAACCATTGCTATTTTGAGTAGCTGAATCCCAAGTTTCCAAGGTTTTCTGCCCCGGGCCCAGAATTTCTCACACGGGTTCATGAAGAAGAATTTTAACTTCCTTCTAAGCTGGTCTTCCAAAAGCCCCTCCTGTGATACTGACATGTGTCGTTTGTGGCTGCAAAGATTTTCATCATGGTGAGCACTGCGGCTGCTCACAGCCACTTCAGGGTTTTCCTCTTCTGAAATGGAAAGAAGTCCATGTCAATTGGAAAACATGCAAGCATGAATACAGTAACATCAGACCAGTCTGCACTGACATGAACTCCAAAGAGGTTTACCTTCTGCAAAAGGCACTTGCACATTACAATGAAGTTAAGATCTTCATAATATTGCACGTTCTGCAGAACCCAAAGAAAAGTTTGTGCAAGCTCTTAAATTTGCAGATGAATGTCCTAACAACCTATTTAATAGTAGAATTTCTATCCCTTTGGAATTACGGAGTTACTTGCTGAAAAATTCTTCCTCTCTCACTTGCCAACATCATACATGCAAGATATCCTGACTCATTTCCTTCTGTGTCCAGAAGAGTACCAAAAGGCTCCCATGAGTGAACTCTTCTGGAAAACTTATCTACTTCTGTAGCTAGTATTTTCCCTTGTTGTCAGCTTGCTGCCCAGTCCTTGAATGAAATGGAGTTCTCAGGACAGACAGCACTTTGCTTAGACATTAGCATTACTATTAGTCACTCCTAGAAATGGAGACCCAGCATGCCGAATTGCGAGTTAGATAAATTACCTGAGCACATTAACTTGCCATTTAGTAAGATTATATCTATTTCTTTAGCCATAAAAGACTGAATGCAAACCAGTGGTGATCACGAAGAACACAAAAAGACTATAAAATGTAATGGTATTCAAGCATTGTGATTAGCCAAATAAGCTCACATCTCAGGTGAGCATGAGCAGAAGGATTAGAAGAGAACCTCATAAACACAGTTTGAGATGTTATTCTCTATAGCACTCAACATGTTTAGATGTTAACCTGTGACTAACTTTGATGACTCCCAAATGTTTTATAAATAAAGTGCTTAAGAAGTAGCCAGGAATATTTACTTCAATAAAAGATTATTGACATAAAGAACAGAGGCGACAGCCTAGGTTGTGAACAAATGTAAAGATGTGTCATATTAGACAAATTATTTTTAACTTGCATCAGTTTCTTACATAGCTCAAAAAAAAAAAAAAATTACCAAGATTAATTTTTAAAAACGCATAGATCACATCCACACGCCTCAACTGCACACAGCAGAACACAAGTCTGTTTTCTGAAAGCATGCAAGACCAACAATTTCCCCAGCTGTCAGAAAGGGCAAGATAACTTTGGAGTCAGCAGTTGAACGCTAAGAACAGGCCCATAAACAGGCTTAAAAAAAACCTTCAAACCAGCTCCTGTTTCATCCATTGTCCTGCAGGATACAGTATATCACTGTTTCCACTTACCTTTCTAACAGCTGATCAATCATCTTTAAATTAAGCCCTACCCTCCTACTGCAACATTCCTGTCAATGTAGGTGCTTGATTAAAAACAATCATTAAAAATACTTCTTGACCTCACGGTACCGGCGAGGGAAGATGTTCCAGGCAACCATAAGGCAGAAGATGCATTTCCTCATTAGCCGGCGCAGAGCCACGGGAGACTGTGGCAGCGGGGAGCGCCTGCACTGGGCAGCGCCGGTCCCGCCGCACAGCT
>VWZK01018169.1:0-18198 GCA_013396935.1 Baryphthengus martii
AAATATATATATATATAAAGTGCTGTGTCTCATATTAATGAATTATACTCACCCCTAGGTATAAATCCAAATTTTCTCTTGTGAACTCTCAACCATGAAGAATTGTGTTTAGTTGGCATCTTGGAATATTTTTATATTATCATTCTTAAAAATAGAAAATAATAAGCCCTATTTATTTATCATAGTCTTAGTACTACCCTAGTGTAATGCCTTTGTTAACAGAAGTATTTAAATCAATATTATTGTACTTTGCCAGCACTTGAGAAATTTTCCAGTACTGGAAATTATAGGACTAAAAATCTTACGTGGGACAAGGAGGGCCTTGGTGAGGTGGTGGTTTGTTTTTTTTTATAGCAATTGGTTTGAATTAAATTTGAAGGATCTCTTGGTGTCTCTTTCTAGCAGTCTTTTAAAGATGATGACTGACAGGGTGTCTGAATGTGGATCTGCTTATCAGTAACCTGACTCTGTTACAAAGTGGGTATTTTTAACATATGAGTTCAGTTGGAAGAATCTATAGGAAGGGCGATAATATCTACGTATGGCAAGCATAGCTAAATGTGCGTGATCTATTGTTAATCGGAAAAGAGTAAGTCGTTAGGTTACCAGAATATATTCTCTCATGAAAGATTTTAAGGGTGTAGGTGTATCGTGATTTTTTTTTTTTAAAAAATAGCGTCAGATCTTCTTCTTGTTCGTGTCTAAATGGGAAGATAAAACGTTGCCCCTAATCAGTTGTCTGGGATGCCACCTCATTAAGATTTACACGATCATCAAAAAAAAAATGCCCGGACTTGTTTGTTGGCTATATCCTAACTCAAATATATAAAGGGGATACCACAGCATTTTTCTTGAGAATCGCGGGGAGTTCAGTGACCTTTTGTGGCAAATTATGTAGAAAGAAAATATTTATATTCATTTAAAATAACCTCCATGAAGAAATAGTCTCATTACCCTGTTTGATCAATTCCTTGCAGCCCGAGCTGTAGCATGCTGCTATTGCCATTGGTTGATGGAATACACTGAGAAGTGGCTAATGGTGATGGTGCTCATCAGGACAGGGTTCAGCCAGCGGTCAGCAACAAATAATTCAAGACTGTTTCTAAGTTTGTGGCTGGTGGAATTTGCTTCTTGCCCCAAGCCAGCAGCATTGCTGAGCTGGGCTATTTGATTAGAAGAGAAGCATATTTGCTTCTTAGCAACTGCACATTTGCACAACACACGGCCCTATACTGCCTCCAAAGGTTTGCCTTTTGTGATGGGGGGATAATACTCCTCTGTTGATTGACAGACAAAAGAGATCTTTGCAATGCAGAGGAGTTTACAACCAATTTTTTTTTTTTCCCCTTTTTTGTCTTTTCTAAACTTCTTAATTTTGCATTGCCTAATGCGGATTTCTATATGCAGCAAGGCTGGCCAGGATTTGAACTCCTGCGTTCAAGCTCTTACCGCTATGCGTATTTAAAGGACAGATGCACGCTTATGCTTAATCATTGGTGTGTGCAGCTTTCTTTTTCCCCAGCAGGTCTACTTAATGGAAATGATTTTCTCCTGTATTTGGAAATAAATTTTAATATGCGTATTGCTATCTCCCACGCAAGAGCGATATTCCTTTTGTAGAAGATAACGATAGGGTGAAAGCTGTTCTATTCTTAGTGCTTTATTTCAATATATTGACAGAAGTGCCGCAGTGATCGCGATTCTAATAGCGCGGGTGTAATTTTCGGTGTAACATTTCCCACAGGAAGTGAGTCTACAGAAGAAAATGTGTCTAGTCAGTAGAAGGCAAAGGTATTTATAACACTGGTAATCCTTGAAAGAAGACAATTTAGAGAAAATAAAGCCCAAGATTTACAGTCCTAGGAGGCCCGGGCAAGGAAAAAAAGCAAACTTTTTTTATGGTTTTACGGCTCTTTTCGCTCCTGCCCCTGTATTTTATTGTGGAAGTTTCCATATTGCCATAGGGGAGCAGTAAATTGCCGGCGTGGTTACTGAAATGTTGCGTGAAATAGTAAGTACAGTTAGCGTTAATGTGGATTTTTGATGCAGATATCTACTTGCCTAGTTTCCTAAATAAAAGATATCTTTCAGCTTTCATAGCTAAAACCAGCAAGTACCTTTCCGAAGTGGATTTTATAGTCTGCTAAAAGTGTGTCTTTTAAGGGATAGGGAGAGTTGAAGCAGGAGCGCACAATAAAAGGTCTGTGGGCTCTATTAGCATGGGTAATGCAAGCATCCAGGAGTTTACTTACTAATAACAGTTTCAGTGCCAATTCAGAGATAACAGAAGAAGAAAGCTCTCTGATGTGATGAGGCAAGAATAAGCACCAGGTGTCCCTCTTCAAATCAACGTTAAAGCTACCAAAGTTTTAAAGCCTTTTTTTTTTTTTTTTAATGTACGAATTCTTTTTAGTAAGATGAAGAATTTTAAATAATCCAAAATGTACTTGTAGGATTTCAGTCAGTAGAGAGAGGTGTTAGCTTTGGCTTAATTTCTGAGCTGTTCAGAGTTGTTCTAGTATGATAAGGTGACTGCTGCTTTTGCCAAATAGGTGCTTACGCCTGGCTGACTTATTTTTACACCTCAATACCTGTTAAGGTGTTACCTGTTTTCTACACAGATTTTATGCTGCTTTCATCAATATATGCACAATGAATTAGTATTCTGTTTGGGGCTTTTTGTTAATTTTTTTTTTTTTTTTTTTTCCTTTTTTTAACTGAGCAAAGCACTAAAAATTCAGNTTTTTTTCTCTTTGATAGCAGAGAGCCTTTAGCAAGCGCTATGCCTTTTGAACAAAGTAACTAAAATATGTGGGAATTGCCACTATCAAAATGCAACGATATCCAGGGTAGAATGCAGTAGTTTTTACAATGGCACTATAAACAATGCCCAGCCATTTCAGAGCAGGATATGAGGAATATCTCACCTAATTGAAATGACAAGGGAGATTTTGCAAAGGTAGATGCAATTATTCATACTGGAGGTAGGCCAGAATGCTGGGGTTATTCCCTCTCATCTTGCTAATTAGGCTTTCAGTTTCATTAGCAGTCATTGAGATATTGGGTGACTGTCTTCTGTATGAACATAGTCATAATAGGTATAAAGAATATTGTGTTTATTTTTATTATTCTTTAGAAGCGTGTCTTGGATTATGTTAAGAAGTCTGTATAAAATTATTATGGATCTTTTTTTGGTTATGTAGGTCAAGATAGGAAGACACAAAGGAATGTTTTAAGATGTGGAGAACACCAAGTGTATGAATACTGAAGGCAGCGTGACTATACCTATTTTTGGATAGAGTGTGTGCCACAACAAAGCCACTACCATGCTTATGTTAGTGACATTTTATTTTCCTTTCCCAAGGTAGAATTTACAAGGATTTCTACTTTTCCATATGTATAGGTTGAGAAAGGAAATTAATCCAGCTTTTTTGTGCTCCCAGGATGTTTTCAGCCTTGGGTAAAATTAACTTTGAACAGGTTTGAGGAATCTACAGATCTTGTTGTCTTTAAACTCTAATTTAGGAAATATTATTTAATGTGTGTGGCATCTTTAAATTCCCTTGCCACTCTAATACACTGCCATAGGATTGTGGTTTTTTTTTCTCCCTCTGTTAATTGCCTTTGTCCTTCAGACACAGACATTTTAAGGGAGTTTTTGTTTGGATTCTTTTTTCCTTTTTAGGGAATATTAATAGGTACAGTGATTCAGACTGTATTGTGCTTGTATCAAATAGCTGCTTGTTGTGATCTGGAAAGAACCTTGAGTGTCTGAACCTCAAATCTCTAGGCCAGTTTTGTAGTGGTTTATTTGGGGTTTTGTTGTTGTTTTTTGTTGTTTTTTTTTTAACTGACTTCTCCTTTTCCAAGGTCTATGTTTAATGTCTTCTCAGGAATGTCAGGTAGAGAATTTCTTCACAGTTAATGATGGTTCAGATAGTAATTTAAAAACAGCCTTTAATGGAGAACACCACAAATGTAAGTCAAGAAGGTGGAAATATTGTACATAAAGCAAACCTAGCGAGCCAAAATGTTTAAAAACCTGTGTGAAACTGAAAAAGCTACAACAATGAGAATCACCTTAAAAATGAGAAATAAATGAAGTCATTCAGAACTGGAGTGGTTTAGGTGGTTGGTTGAGTTCCCCCTGCCTTTTAACAATTCAAACAGAAAAATGGAATTCTAAGGTAATGTTATAAAATAAGAGTGTGGTTACAACACAACTGCTTTTTCTGGTTCCCACCGATGTATAGATGTGGCCTTCTATACGTATCTATATGCTTCTGTAGTTCTTTATGGATCTTTTTAGACCAAGAGTCGGTTGTCTAGCTCTGATAGATTCTCTTTTTGTATTGTTTTCTTCATCTGCAAGACTGTTCTACGTAACATACCAGTGATTTGTAAATATTTTGAATAAAGTTATCTTTGTGCGTTGTTTTTCCCTTACATACCCAGAAGTAACTTTTGCCAGTATGCGCTCTTGGTTAATACATGTACTATTGAATAAAATTATGTTCACAAAATAAGAACAAATAGAACAGTAGTTAGTCCTGTCTTAAATTCACTATACCTCTAATCTTGCACAGAAGTGGTCTTTGGGAGTGATATAAAGACCTGTACTGGTATAGATAATGATGAAGAAGTTGACCCTGGAGTCGTGTCCTTCAGTACTTCTGTGTCACTGACTTGGTTTCTCTGTAGTATTCTCTAGCACAATATGTTGTCAGGTGTTTTTCAAGAATTTGTTCTCTCAGTACACTATTGTTAGAGGATTGCAAGTTTACCCAAGGAAATCTGCAAAAGCTGCAGAAATTGGCTAAGTGCCAATAAATGTGCGTAATGTGTTTTCCATGTGCCGTCTTAGTTTCATTGGATCAAGGCAGCTCTAGAATCTGCCACTGTATGTATGTGTCTGCTCTTAATTTGAATGAGTCCATGCTTGAGAGAACTTAACTGGGAGAAAAATAAAAAACTGGGAACAGATATGCAAGTATAGCAGTGAAGGACCTAGGTTGCACCGAATGTGTGTCGCAGGGACTGGAATTCAATCTGTCACGTCGGTTGAAATCCATAGAAATCTCTTCCTCCTTTACTAGAAATGTGACTGTCAACTAAGAAAAAGTCCAGGTGTTTAGGAATACAGCAGTATTATCCTGTACATCGCCTCCTACTTATTATTATTTCCATATTACTGCATTTAATATTCAGCATTCTTTTGTTGTGCTACTTGTTCACCCATCTTCTTGATGTGAGGAAAGGAGCAGAGTTCTAAAGCTCAGTTAAGTCCTTAAACTAAAGCCACTTAATTTTAGAAGGTGATATTTTGTTTTCAGAGTGACAGTGACAATTGAAAATATGCGTGTTGCAGGGAAAATTTTGGCTTTTATATTGGTGTATGTCCTGAACTACCACCGTTTTCAATGAGCTGTTTTTATATGTTAGGTAACAGCAGTTGTAGCTGACCTGATTTTGTAATTAAAAAGGAGGGGAGGAGAAGGCAACATTATTAGGATCAAAAATTGTTTTTCCTGGAAAATCATTTTGTTTAGATAATCAGAGTCATCTTAATCTTACTGTTTACCGTACGGATCCTCTTTCACGGTCTTTTCCTCACTTTTTCTCTGTCAGTCTTCCATATGCTATAGCAGTCAGAGAAGAAAGTATGCAGTTTTCTGTGCAGTGCATGAATCAGTACATATGTGACATCCCAATCTTATACAGGCTGTAACCTTCCCTCCACCCCTTCTCTCTCCCTCCTTCCAACTGCTTCCATTACTTTGAAAAGTGTGTGTATGTGCAGAGGAGGAGAATCAGTAAGGTGGCACAGCAGGTCTGAAAATGAAATGTTTTTCCCTGTAATTTTGTTCTAAAGACGTAATGAAACATTTCACATCTTTTTGAGAAAGATATGAATACTGCTTCTCTGTTAGGAAGAGGAGTAGTAGAGGCAAAGTAGCTTTGACTTGTCCAAGATTGCAACAGGAATCTGGTTAAGAGCCAGGTCTAGTTCTATATTTTCTAGCTCCTGCTTACATGGTAAGATCTCTCTGTTATGTCTCACACTTTCCAGCTTTCTGAAGTTTTTGACAATTTGAAATGGATATTAAAAGGACATAGGGTAAACTTTTTTTTTTTCTGTCTTCAGAACCACATCATTTTTTAACAGATGTCATCCTAACGTGTACACAACTTCTATGGCTTTGAGTGTTATTGTAAATGGTAAAAAGACTCTTTGGTTGGGTTTAAACTGATGCTGCCTTCTGAAGTACAAGAGGTGCTTGTAGTTTTGTGTAATGTCTTAGTTTTGATAATACTATTTTAATATGAAAACGTTTATGCTATTTTTTTTTAAACGATTAAAGGAACATCTTCTGCTCTTATTTTTTCAGTATCAGAAAAATCATTTAGATAATACAAGGTATAGGACCCCAGCACCCCCCTCACCCCTCCCCAGGAGTTACAGCAGTGCTTGAACTGCTAGTACAAACAGTAAAACTCTTGAGTTTTCCCTTACTGGTTCATTTGAGGGCGTTGAGTTTTTTCCTTTTGTGAAAAAGGTGGTGATGCAACTTAAAGGCAGGTATATAGACCGTACCAAAAGTAGTAAAGTACATCCTGAAGGCAATAGTATAATGCTTTCTATCTGAAAGATCACAGCTAACTTTACATAAACTGGTGGAAAAGTTTATGGAAGTTACTTTTCAACTTGCAAGTGATTGAAGTGATTTGGCTTCACTTTAAAAAAACAGCAGCCTAAAACTGAGCTGCCTGAGTATTATCATTACTCCAAAGCAGCATAATTACCATTAGGAGAGAATTGGTTCCTTTAAAGGAAAAAATAATGAAGGGAAAACTTCTTAAAATGAGTTTTATTACATTTTTCTTATAAAATTAGTCTTTCATTTTGTTGATTAATGCTCGAGTTTAAGATTTTGATGTAGGCATTTCACCATTATAATTCTGAAATATGGGAAGTCCTTGAAAACATTCCCGGATTGCCTTCTGTCTGTCTGCCTTGTAAAAGATCCTTTCAGTTAAATGGACCATCCTCCTTAAATGATGTCATTAGCTTGGATTGAAAAGACATTGCCTGCAGGGAAATCATTTAATTGTCTTAAAGTGCTCTACTTCTGTAGATCTTGAAGCAGCACCCTCACTTCCATCTTTGTATCAGATAATTCATCTAAAATTCTGTTTTTAATCTCTGACGAAATATTGAGATGTAATTTCCACTTTTATTGGAGAAATTTGAGACCTTTTATAGTCTTGTCTCTGTCAAATGGATGGAAAAGTTTCACTTGTTGAAATGCAAATGGGTACCGTCTTTTTTTGACTTAAAGAATTAATTTAACTTGCATTCATGCAATGCTTTATAAATATTAATATATTGAACGCTTACATTTCACTGTTACCAAGATATGCTCTTCTACATGTGTATAACTAAAATCAAACAGCAAGTTAGGGTTTGGGGATAAATGCAACCTTTTTTTTTATTTTTGTTTAACTAATGCATTGCATCTAGGAAAACAAAAATAATGTCCATCGGCTTTTTTTTTTTTCATTGGATTTACCAATTTCTTAGTCATGTAGAAGTCAGTTTGTCAGGGATGCTAGGAATTTCTGAGTAGGCATTTCGACCACCAAAAAAGAGAACTTATGTGTACAAATGAACTCCTAATTTAGTTAGAAAATATAATGCTTGCAAATATATTGTGTATTTTTGTCTATAATCAGTCGCACTTATGCGTTTAAACTATCAGTCGTTTAATCTTAAATACTTCAAAGCAGGAAGAAAAATGTATTTCAATACTCAGAAGTTTTACGGCTGCAGATTCTGACTTGGAAAAATGTAGTACTCAGACATTTACGTATGTTTTGCAAAAGTTTCCCCCTTAGAGAAGCAAGTTTTGCATTTAAAATGGAGAAAGTGGTGTTTTGGATGCTTTAATAGATTAGTAAATCTCTCTATTCTCATCTTTCTCTGCTGCTGAAATACTTCAGAAATGTGTTTCAAGGTTACCACTGGATTGGTTGGGTTCTAAAAGTTGTTTTCTCAGCAGGAACTTTGTTACTGTAGCTGATACTCCATTTTTTTTTTTTTTATTCTTCCATGTTGCTGTATGCTGGAAAGCACAGGATTTCTGAGCAAGGGGCATTTTAATCTTGTTTTTAATTTTGCTCTCTTTTTGCTCTCTCTTTTTTTTTTTTTTTCCTCATATTTTCACTTGGTATCGTCCTTTAAGGAAAATGTTTTGGTAGCACGCTTAAGACCTAGGATCGCAGATTTCATGTTTGTTTTTCTTCTTAACACTGTCTACCAAGCTCCAAGAGAGACTGGTTTGTTTATTCTTGTGGTATTTTAATTGCAGTGTGTGTAAGTTGAACTATGCTAGAAATTCCATGTGGACTTTTTGTCAGAATAAATATATTTGGTGTCTGTTCTTGCTCCTCTTGTAGCTGATGCCCGTTTTCCAAAGAGAGGTACCAGATCAGGAGGACGACTGTTTTGCTGCTCTTAAATATCTGAAGTTGACTGTAATCCCTGTCAAAAGCTTCAGAAATGGGTGGCTATAAACAGAGGGCTGAGGAACCTCCAGAAGTGAAGTTGCTTCCTAGGCCACACCACTGAATTGTTTATGCTATGATTCAAAAATATTTATATCCCTCTCTGGTTCTTTATTCTGTCTCCCATTAACTATTACAATGTAGTCATAATTATTTTTTTTTTTTTTTCAGCCTTGTTAAACCCTGGCTCTCAGATGGTATATTCTGTAGATAGATTGGTTTTCAAAGTGTGTCTCTCTTTTCCTTATCAGTATCAGATTGGTTGCCTTTCCGTTTCACTGAATGTCTCCTTGTTCTATACAATGCAAATAGAATTCAGCGCTCCTGATCTTTAACATTAGCTTCACTGGGAGCTGACTGAACCATCTGCCTATTAAAATACTCTATATTGGGGGGAAAAAAAAGA
The DNA here is from genome assembly GCA_013396935.1 of Baryphthengus martii. NCBI lineage: Eukaryota > Metazoa > Chordata > Aves > Coraciiformes > Momotidae > Baryphthengus > Baryphthengus martii. The sequence continues at coordinate 8,972 of VWZK01018169.1, forward strand.
AATTACTAATCTTTACCTAGCAATATAATACATTTATAGACTACAAATACAATTTACATATTGCCCCTTAGCTTTGGTAAATAGATATTTTCCTTCAGGGATGTTTTCAGATGCCTGGTCTTAGTGGTATGTCTATAATGCTAATTCATGTACTTGCTTTTGTTTACTGTCTCAATAAAAAAGGCACTGGGGCAGGGATGGGATGACCAATTTCCTAGCCCTTCATTACATGCTGAAATTCATGGTGCTTTTTCACATACTCTAATGGGAGGACCAATCTTCTGATGAATATGCGGAGAGTATAAGAACTTTAGGAGAGTTCCATTATATAAATATGGCAGGGTTTTTTAATTTTATTTTTTTTTTAAGCTTAGGTGATTCTTTAGATTTAAACTAAAATTTGTGTCAGATTTCTTGGAATTTGTATGCATTTGGGTAGCTGTAATACCAGAAACAAAGGCAGAATTTTAATAAGTCTACTGTCAGCGAAAGGTCAGTGAATAGTCTCCTATACTGGCTAGGAAATAATAGTATCAAAATGTCCCCTGTGAAAGAGAAGGAAAAGCCTAGCTTTTTGATTAACAAAAAGCGGTCGTTTTCTGCAGTGAAACATTCCTGGTCACTTAGAAAAAAGTAATATCAAATTTGTTCTATGCTATCACAATTCTGAGGGTGTAAATCCAAACCTGAGACTTTTAAGGCCAACCTAATGATTTTGACAGTTCTGATATTATTTAGTTCTTTCAACAAATTGATATGAACCACACCAAGATCAGTCACAACAGTATCCAATTTTCTCCTAGTCACAGGTTCACTGCTGGGTCAGCAAACTCTTACTGAGGAGAGAATGAAAGGGCATGCCGGTCTAGAGCAGGTAATAGGCAGCTTTTTGTATCCAGGTGAGAAGGCTCCTAGCTTCCAGACCTCGGTAATTAGGGGGTAAGAATCCTTAGATAATTCAGCCAATAAAGGTGTTTAATGATAGTATGAACAGTTAGGGGTGATGATTAATTGGCCTGGGCATTTCGGGCTGGCTAGTGTGCATGCTGTACTACATACTGGCCATCAGCTGGTAGGCATGCAGTCTTGTAAAGGGCTTTCTGCTCTGACACTGGTCATATATCATTGCAGCTGTGCCCTTTGATTACTGGGAGGGCTTGCAGAGTGATTAATAGCCAGGATCAATGTTTCTGCCCAGCACATGACATTTGGTCACAGAGCAACCATATACTTATTCCCCTTTGGCACGACGCTTAGGAGAAATGAAGGATGAGACCTGCCAATTTATAGCTGAGGAGCTTCCAGTTTATAAAATGAGTCAACTTTGACTGTACAAAATTATTCCCCATTGAAATAATTAGTGCAGCATTAAACACAATTAGAACTAAAACTACGGGAGTATGCTTGCTGAATCTCAGCCAGTTGACAGATGGTTAAGGCCTGATATTTGGCTGCCTACAAGGTCTAAGGGTTATTATTTTGCTGAGAAAATGAAAAAGCTTGGAAATAGAGTGGATACTTAAAGAAGAAAAGAGGAATAATGATAATAATAATAATGTAAATCTGTTTTCTATTTTTAAAACAGAGATTTCTATTTTGAATTGGATAGAACTACATAGGCATAGATGGACAAATTATTATGTGAATGATGTTTTCTGGTATGACTGTAGATTAAAAAAGAAAGAAAAATCTATGCTCTGTCCCTAAAGGTCTGTCAATTTTTGTCCATTATTTACCTTGAAGATAAGCAGCTGATTAACATCTGTTGAAGTGTATTAAGTTGAATTCAACTCATGTGCAAACTTAACTTTGAAGCAAAGATGTCTTATTAACTCTCTTTTCTTGCACTTTTTTTCCTCAAAACTGTTCTTAAAAATACTGTTTTAACTCACATGCTTGATTAGAAAATTTAAAGTGGTATTTTTTAAGTTACCAATTATTGTTCATCTTATGATAGCACAAATTATTTTTTCATCTTAAAGACTCAGTTCTTGGAGTCCTGCAAATGTGAGAGATCTTCAGCTCTCACTTAAAGCCCACCAAACTACCTGGTCTAGGTTCTACTTAAGCACATACTGATGAGAGACATGATATGGGGTGGGTGTTTTCAGTGCTTAAAAGGAGAAATTAGCCAAAGACTCTGACAGCAGTACTCTAAAAACTGATTTTTAAAGATATCAAAATACTGACATGAGATAAATGATTCTGGAATGCAAAGATGTAAGACCTCTGTAATAATCTTTTTACGTGTCTCTTGTAATTAGTCTGCGTTATGAGCGACCCTTAATTTTCAGGTTTTTTGACATGGTGAGGAATGAGTAATCAGACTTTTAATACTGGTACACAGAAATCCTGTCTTGATTTCTTACTGCATTCTGTTACATTAAATTAATTTCATTTTGTGTTCTTCTACGCATCTGTTGATGGAAGTAACATCTTGCACAAAGGTGGAAGGTTCTGTAATTGCTTTTAAAAAGCATTTCTGAATGCCTGCAGTAATTCAAATGAAATGTATTTTACATGTGCTAGAGTACTCAGCTATACCAACTTGAATTTTTATGTTGCTATAGTTCACTAAAGAACACCACAGAAGTCTATATGAAAATTAAAGGAAGGAGTCGATTAAGGCTAGGCATTTTTTTCTGCACAGAATTAATAATCTCCTTCCTACTTCTCTGTGTCTTGCTTTATGAATACAGCAAAGTTTCTATGCAGTCTGCTTCCTCCAGTCAGATAAGCTGATTGTTGAAAGAACAGAAGTATGTACTGAGTTTGGCTGAGGTGACTGAAACAGGGACTCTTGTTGCTTTCAGAGGTGGTTAAACTCTGCTTCCCCAACACAGTTCCAGCCCATGTTTGATTACTATAGTTCAGTGTATATAATTAAGGCTACAGAGTCTATGATTGGTTAAAGAGTAGGAATCATTAGAGGTTCCAGAGATGAGATCCCTACAAGTCCATTAAGGCCAGGAAATAAACCACCAAAAATGTCCAATACAGAAAAAACAATTCAAGAGTACAGAAATTCCAATGTATGACTGAGTCCGTTAAAGCCACAACGTGAAAGTCTCGTTGCCCTGTGGTGCCTTTTGGAGAAGGAGGGGGGAGCATAAAACCCACCCATGTCAGAGAATGGTATAGACTAAGGAAAATGTTCTGTCCTTTGCCCAGTTTTAACTTCTGCTGGTGCTAATGGAAGTTGTTCGCTTGCTGTTGGCACAATACCGAAGTATTAATTGAAGATTAATACTGAAATCTGTAATTACTTGCTTTTAAATTCCTAATTTATTTGGCTTTTGTCTGTTTGTCAGGTGTGTTGGTTCATTCTACAGATAAATATATATTATCCTAAGTCTTCTTTGAACAGTGTCATAGCACAATGAATGTGATTAACACATCAGGCTGTAGGGTGCAGTTGCACGGAATGTCATCTCTGTCACTATATTGGGCAGATGTTGGGAATTGCTGAGACAATCTTCAGGAATCTGCAGCTTGGGTCTATCTTTTGGCTCATGACAATGTTAACCTCTCTCTATTTCCCCAGGCACAAGTTTCATTGTGTTAAGTAGGTCTGACAAGTCATCTACATCTTTATATTAAACTGCTTTGCCTTTTCAAAACCAAAACTACCTATAATTCAGCCACTTCACTGAAAGCTGCACACAGGTGTTTGGGGCACTAAAGGCACTAAAATAATTTATGTCTATTAGTCTGACCCTTCTCAACATTAAAACAAAACTCTTCTTGTTGTTTTCTTCAAAAAGCTTTCAATATGATGAATCTCCAATAAAACCAAATGCAGCTTCTGATGATTTAAACTGGTATTTTAAAAGATAAATCAGATTCCATGGTTAGCACTGTAATCATCTTGTCATGCTTACTGTGATTATTCACCTTTTAAAAGTAATAGCAAAGTTTTTCAGGTTCTGCAGTCTTCCTGCAGGTTCCTGGAATGAAAGAACAGTGTACCTATCACATAAACCAGACTATTGGATGAAGCTTTGCATTTATGATCCCAAAACCCATAGGAAATTATATATTGACCTCGTGTTTAGTCCAAATGTACTTTAAAACAGAACAGGCCTTTCAAGACTTAAATGAATTTAGTTAAGGTTTCATTAGAAAACACTGGCAGTGTGTCCCTCAATTTGCTAGGCAATTAGTTGTGTCATTATCTGCCATCTTGCTAATAAACAGTTCAGAGCAAGTTAAGTGTGTGCATTTGAGGGCTGCAACTGTGGAAGCCTGCCCTGTATTTTCAATTTGAAGTGTGTGTCTTGGTCTGCATTGATTGGAATATAACACCAAATATTTCGTAAAGAAAATTATTTTTTTAAAATTTTTTTATTTTTTTTTTACTTTGCAATTATTGCTTGTCTTGGGGGAAAGCAGAAGAAAATAGATTGTCATGATTTTCATGCATCAAACTTCTATCTTGCATTTGGGGGGTGTGTTGGCTACTGTGAGTGCATTCACCTGAAGTGGACTGCAATTTTATTTTTAAACTGCCCCCTTTCATTTGGACAGAGCCGAATGGTGACAATTTCTGTAAAATTGAATGCATCCCGGTTTTGAGTTACCAGCGTGTAGGCAACAGCTGTAGTTAACATCTTCTGAAATACAGTGCTAATAAATACAATTAACATTATTTTAATGGACATTTTTATGTTGCAGCGATCAGTGTAAGCTTTCACAGTGAAGTACAGTTAGTACATATGGTATTGCTACAGTACTAATTACATTTATTGCGATGGCTTTAGCTCTGTGTTTCAGCTCCGCTTTTGTGCGGTGGACTGTTTCGTAGAGACACACTGGTAAAATATGTGCTATGAACGGAGCAGATGATATTAGAATAAATAAATGTGGAAGTTGGTTATAGCTGTCTGAAGGCCTCTTAGTTGTGAAATACGTATCAGTGTTGGTCCCGAGGGTTTTGAGGATAACTGTGGCAAGAGAATATATGTACGAAGGGGAGTCTACTCCGTTGTATCTATTGATACAAGCTCTACTCATCTACTCTGCTTTTTTCCACCGTGTTCATTCCTCAAGCGCTCAAGGGTCCCAAACAAAAATAGGGTCCTGTTGTGGCAGGTACTTTGCAAATAAGGAAGACAGGAGTGTACTATCCAGCATGGTACCAGAGCTACTTGTATCGCAGTGCTTACATTGCTAGTCTAGGAAAGAGAAATAGTGGAGTGCTGTCGTTGTAGCAGTGCCTCTGGGTTAAATAGCCATAGGAGAAGTGAGGCCGGGGAACATGAACATGGTAGGTGCACAGCCTTGGAGTTACAGCCTTTGAGGACAGAGCTTGTATCTGTCTGGCATCAGCGGCTAGTGCAGGTGTATCTGAATTTCGAGTCAGAATTGCAAAAGTGTGGCTGCTAAGAAAACCACATTGTACTTGGTAGTTTATTACTTCTGCATAGGTAGCTGTGCTCTCCGTGAAGGAGTTATCAAACCTGTGCCAGATGTTTGCTTTAGGTAAATCTAACCCTGATTTGGGAATAAGAGCTGGTATGTGCAGTAAAAGACTTCTCTGGGGTTGATCTCTGGCCTAGTTTTCTGATTTATTTGTAATTTTTTCCAATTGATTGGCATACAATGCCTCTCCTGCTGGGGTAGAAGGACTGGTTCTTTTTAATTGCTGGTATGCTTTGGGACCCAAAGCACTTCTTAATTTTTTAATGCTGGAAGACTGTGCCTGTGGTGGAATATAACATTAAAGACTTGGGTCACAATGGAGAAAAGGATTTTAAAACCAGAAAACTAATAGAATACTTTCTATTGCACTTCTAATGAGATGTTCAGAAGTGATCAGAGAGCAATGAAAGGAGAGGGTAAAGCCAGCAAATGACTTCACATTTACCTCATTCCCTAGAATATCATTACCTAGGGCAGAGGCGGTTCCTGATTGACAGGCTGGATGTAGCTCCCTGAAAACAGCTGACTTGTCTTATAGCTCAGTCCTGGACACCTGTGCAACCCCTTTGCCTCCGTTCTCCTGGGTAGATAGCTTGGGGATTCTATTTTTGTGAGGCTAGCTGGCAACAGGACCTGTGCCCAGTAGAGGTGGCACGATCACCCGGTTACGAGGACTGTGGCAGGAGAGTGGGGCTATGTAGGAATAAAGAGCTCCCTCGGCCAAGAATTTCCTTGATGTGGAGAGGTGCCAGTGAGGAAAGCGGGTAATGCAGGGTCAGCTCTTCGTAAATGGAGGAGGCTGTTAAATAGAGCAGGATCTCAGGGAGCTGGAACTGAAAATATTGAAGAAGGGTAGATAAAGAAGAGGAGGAAATGATGGGAGTTGAAAAGTAGGAAGCAGATTGGAAAAGGATACTACTGGACATAGGAAAGACTCTGAGGGAGTTAGACTGTAAGACTTGGTAAGCACTGGTGTCAGAAGAGGGATGGCTGGAACAGAAAGAAGTGGTAAAGAAATGGATGAGAAAGGGGTTTTCCTGCAAGTACATTTTTCTGGAAGTCAGGTGAACTAAGGAAAGCCCCACAAGTTACTGGCTGTTCTCACTGCTACTCTGGGATTGGAAATTCTCTCATGTCTCAAACAGAGAGGGGAAAAAAACAACCAACTCCTTGGCATCTCCTTATAATACTTCCACATGTTTCGTTCCCAGAGGAGGTGAAATTTTTGAATTCATTGTCTTGGAAAGTTAACCACAGAAACATGTGTGCAATATTTAGGAGAAGCCACTCCAGAAACGTCTGGGAGTACACTTGTTTTCACATGCTTTTGTAATTTTCTGCTCTTCTTAAGACATTCTTTTGGGGAAGAAAGTCTGGGATTTGTGTTGTAGTTTATAATGCATCAGCAGTCTGGTGTTCTTGTGTCTGGTGGGATACTTGATCATGAAAGCAGTCCTTCAGACAGAGAGGTCCTGTACTCCGTTTCCTCTCTGGCACATGCAGCAAGTGTGACACAGCATTGAAAATGTCCTTATTCTATATGTGGTGTAGAGCTGATTTTATGCAAGTGGAGTAGCTATTGCTACTATTAGGACATCTGGAAGCTTAGGCTGATACATGTAGAGAAGTGTCATAGTTTAGCACCAAAAGCAGTGAGGTGGTAGATGACAGGGAAAAGCTGTAGTCTAATGCCCAAAGTAGCAGACCTGTCAACTCTGCTAAGGATCAGTACAAATAGGAAGCTCAGTGCCTTTAAAAATATAACTATTTTTTCTTCAAAGTTACTTTGTTGACTAACCCTCTAAAAAAGTAACGCTGAAGGGTCTGAATTGTAAAGTTTAGTCTTGTGTTGCTCACAGATTCATTCAGCAGCAAGGATGTTCTCTGTAGATGACACTTAAGGGTAGTAGGTGAAAAACTTTTGTCTAGATTTTCCTCTTTTTCTTAAAAATGCATATAGTATTATATTTGAAGAGCATATCAGGAAGGGCATGAAAACTAAACCATGTGTAACTGCTGAATTATGCGGGTTAAAAGCTGAGAACAGTTTATGTTTGTTTAAAAGTGCAGCAGCTGTGGTGGCCCTCGGCGTGTATCAGTTGGGTGACATAGAGGTGTTGCAAAAGTGATATCGTCAGAAGGACTTTATAGATTTTGATTCAAGGGACATGTATTTATTACAAAAAAATAACCCTGAGTTTATGGTGGCAGGTTTTTTATGGCGAGGGGTCGTAGCTTATCAGTGTGGAGAACTGTGCAGTTTAGTCTGCTGCTTGTTAAGTTTTTGGGTCGATAAGTTCTTGTCAATGTTCTTGCTGGTGTGAGAAGCACAGTTTGTACTAAACTTCACTAGTGAATGCCAGTTGCAAGCTTTCAAAGATTTTAGTGTTCCTTGTAGCTTAACCAACAAGCAAATGTGAACCATTTCTTCTTTTGTAGCATTTCTTCTTCCTACTCTATCCCTGGTGCAACTGCTCTCTCCAGGATTGAATAAACGGTCCCCTGTTAGAACAACGGACATCTGGAAGACTCTTCACAGTACTTCACATAGCAATGTTCTGACTCAGCCATTAGTTGTCAGAGCTCAAATCGGGGTCATCTCATGAAATCTGTACTGCCTTTTACTTCTAGCAAGGGCTGGCCTGAAAATCTGCTTAATGTTGTCATTCAAAATTTACATGGTTTCATTAGGCTTATTAAAAGCAATGAAAAATGCAGCAGTACGTAACACTGATAAAGCCCTTTCACCTTGCTATTTCAAATCACGTTTATGGACGATGAATTTAGCTTCCCAGTAGCCCTGGGCAGAGGTATTATCTCCATTTTATGGACAAGAAAACTGAGTTAGATCCAATGACTTGTCCAAGGTCGTATGTAAGACTGATAGTATTGGGGGGGAAATGTCCAGACTTCTGTCTTAATTACATGATAATATTTTATAATAAATTCAGTGTTTCAGAAAAGATGCATCTCTGTCTCCAACCCTCAAAATAATTTTTAAAACTTTAATTTTGCAAAAATTAACCAGTATTTTCTTCAGAAGCATGATTCTCATGACTGAGAATATTAAGAAGAATTCATATTCTTTTTTTTTCGTAGACTTCAGCTCACTGCTTCCAACAAAAACTTTGTTGTAGTCCACTTTGGCTCTGTTGTTCTCTGCCTTTGTGAAATAAAGCTGCCCTCATTATTTAGCATTCTTACATTTGCATATGTACAAGAGGGAACAGCTGCTTTCTGCAGGGATTTTGTGTACTCATTCATATTCCCACAGTGGTGGCCTTGTTCTGAAGCACACTGCTACCCTGTGGAAAAGCAGAATAATACATGGACAACATAGAAATCAGTCTGTTATCAAACACTTGGAAGTACGGCCATAAAGGGAAAAATAAAACCACAGAGGGACATTTTCAAATCTGAAACAAGTGCAATGTAATGATGATGTATAAAATTCTCTTCCTCTCAGAGCTGCTGGAAAGTTGTGAGGATGAAATTATTTTCCAAAGAAATTTTGCAATCCTCTTATTTTTTTTGAAAAATGAATCTGATATTATTACTAAAAATGTTTGGTGTTTTGCAACAAAAAAAAAAAAGAAAAAATTTTGGTGCTTATTTCTCATTTGAAGGTGGTCTTCAAAAAGCCATTCCCATATCCATAGGCAGAAAATTATATGCCTCTATATGGGTATCAACTTGAGATTTCCAAGTATGATCTATTCTAGACAACAGTTCTGTTCCCAAAGATTTGTGAATAGCTAGGCAGTCACAGGAGTTTGGTGCTTCTTTTTTTTTTTTTTTTTTTTTTT
>VWZK01018169.1:18229-90729 GCA_013396935.1 Baryphthengus martii
AATAACACTTTTACTGTGTATTTTCTAATGCCTCAACATAGATTTTGAAGTTTTCAAAAATATTTGAACCATTAAATGACACAAATACATTATTTCTCTCCCTGAACTGAAGGATTTAAAATCCCTAATCCGTGTTGGAGGTAAAGAGAACTAAAGCTCTCACCAGAGATGTAAGAACACATTAAGGAAAATAATTTGTACACATTGTATAAAAATGCACCATCTTAGTGAGTTTTGAGAACTTTGCTTTTCACTTCTTTAGAAAAAAAGCAAATACATTCACTTTGCATTTGGCTTTGAAAGTCTGAAGCATCTTAAAGTGTCTTGGAGAAAGAATGTTGAGTCCAAGCGTATGCAATTTTATCCTGAAGCATTAAGACATAAACCTATATGAGGGGTTGTGAAAACCTGTGCAGTTAGAATGGGAAGTGTTAGAATGTGATATTCCCAACTGGACCAACTACTTAAAAAAAATACAGTATAAATATGATTCTGAAGCATTGATTCCTTGTTGGATTTTTTTTCTCGGTGTTTTGCCACCATTTACTGTTGGACTTCTTGTTTTGATAGTAGCAGTTAGTATTAAAGTATTTTCAAGAGGGAGGAAAGCCCTTGCAGAATTATTAATATTCTGCTTATGGATATCTGAAAAAAAAAAATGGAAGGGCATAGTTTGACCTAGAGACCTTGGCAATGTCCTTTAAACAAGCATTAATCATACGTAGTGCATCAAATCATCATGTGCAAGATAACATTACTGACCTCTCCAACTGAGGATAACAAATGACTCTTAATTCTCCTTTCTGTACATGACAGTAGTGTTGACAACCTCTGTGTGTATATATATATATTTTTTTTTTTTTGCACTGTTACCCAATTGAGATCATTCTCAATACAACATTTTCCTTGAAGTGCATCTTTTCACGCCTATTTCCGCGTGGCAGGAACCTGCGTGGAGAACATGTAATGGATTAGTTGTCACAGGTGCGTGTTTATTTCTGTTGGGATGTCTAAAAGCAAAGTTGTTTCTGCGGTTTTTTTTATGCCGATGAAATGACGTACTGAACAAGGGGAATTGGGCTATGTTGGCTAGTTTAAAATATATAAAGTTTATAAAGCAGTCCTTCAAAATGTGAGTAAAAGTACATCATGCTACAGCGTTCTCGGCGAAAATGCACATTGCTCAATACATTTTTGATAATGTCTTTAGTCATATGAAAAAATGAAAATAACCCATGCATTTTCTACCTTACCTGTATGAAGGCTGCTTACGAGTCCTAAAGGGGGCATTACTAGTTGTAACTGGAATTGTGACGTGCTCAGAGATAACGTCTGATATGCAGTTAGAGAGTCAGTAAATATTTCAGCTCTAAACTGAAGACTTAATTGCCTGTCAGCTTCTGAAAAGGTCTTGTTAAATCAATTATAACCCTATAATGCCTTAGTCTTTATTCTTCAATGGCCAACACTGCAGCCACAGGACACTGGAGGAGCCCACAGGATCAATGGGTGTTAAAGGGTTAACAGGCACCTTAGGCGATATTTCCTGACTGTTGCTGCCTTCACAGAAGTTGCCTCAGGATTTCAACATTCTGGCCTGTCAGTCTTGCCGTTGCTCCACCACCTGCACTCTGATCCCTCCAGCTGGTTTCCTTCTTCTCCCATTTTTGCAGCCTGGCCTGAAGCATGAGCAGCCAGCGGCTGCTTGGCTGAGCCCTGCAGAGGCTCAAAACTCGTTGGGTATCCTGATATTCATTCAGCCCTTCAACATGTGTTTGGAGGCAAAAGTAATGTGCCATTTGTTGGCACCTTGAGGTGCTGCAGATCAGAAGTCTGGCCTTGCTTTGTCGTTCACTGGCCGTGCCAGCTGTTAGTCTGGCTCCCCAGACGTTTTCCTGACTGCGTTTCACTGAATGGCCGTGGGGTAGAGTTCATGGAAGTCTAATATATTTTAAGACTTTGCTGCAGTTGCAGACTTTCTCAGTGGCTTTTGTGTACTCATTTGTTCTTTTTGGCACTCCTGTCTTTTAGAGACCAAATTAGCAGCCTCTGCCACTAGCTGCTAAAAAACCGAATGGTTCACTGGAGAATGCATAAAAGTAGAGAAGAATATTGGATTAAATCTCAGAAAATTTAGCGCTCTGAAGTATGATGTAACATCTTTTTTTAAAAAAAAAATCGTAACAGGTGGCTAAATAAACTGTGGGTTTTCGACACGGTGCTGAAAGCTTTCAGGAAAACCTGAGTGGTGGTTTCAACCTCCATCTCCTGGTCAGACAAGACTAAGTACAGCTGGGCTTTTACAACCAGCCAGCTGGTAAAATGGTCAGTAGGGGAGGGTAAAGTGAAACTCTCTGATTTGATCCTATAGATAATGTCTAGGATACTCATTGTATTCATACCATTTGCAGTAGGTGTCTTTGTCATGCTTGCTTTTTTCCATTGATTGTTTAGGGTATTGCAAATTGGAGATGATCTCTTTCCATAATCCAGCTGTATATTGAAGCAACATTTGAGCTGTAATGTTATTGCTCTGCTGAAGTCCCTTGTGAGAGTTTTGCCAGAGGTCTAAAATTCCTAAGCCAGATCGTATTCTGTATTGCAGAAATCTTTCTTAAGAATACTTTATGCAACAGCTTCCAGCTCAGTGAGCTTCGATTTATGAACATCTAAATAACAGAAGAAAGATTAATAAATCTTAGCCACTATGCAATTTATAATCCTTCACGTACCTACAAAATGCCTTTTTTTTCCTAATAGGCTTAGATTCTAGTGTGCTTTTTTAAGCAGTAAGATTTAGGTTTCATCCTTTTTTTTGATGACTTGCCTCAAGGGAAGATCTCGAATTTTAATTCCATAAAATTATTTGTACTCTGAATTTGAGTTTCTGATTGGCTAAAAATCTCCCAGAACTTGAAGAGCGAATATTTTTGTGCCCTGCACTCTTGCAGTGTGTTGTAGGACAGTAACTGTGCCCTACATCTCTTCTTCTTCTACTCGACCTGAAAAGAACTCCACAAATGACACAGATAGGAAGTTCAGGATTTGTCCCTGAGTTAGTGTCAAGTCCCTAACTGCTTCTAAAGGTGGAAGAGAGAGCATCTTTTGGGTGTGTCTTTTTTTTTTTCTTTTTTTTCTTGAAATGTGCTGAGTTGTTTTATGCTGCAGCTGATCTCTTTCACACTTCAAATGGTATTGTTCAGCAGTGACACCTTTCTGTGTTTCATAACCAAACGATAAACTTCAGGTTGTCCCATATTGTAATACATGTTTTCAGTCCTGGTTTTTTTTTGCTTTTTAAGACTGACAAGATCTCAACAGTGAAATAAACCAGACAAATCTGTGCTGATTTTTGGGTTGCCCATCTGCTTAACAAGGTTTAGTTTTGTTAGTCTAAATCCCTCTGTTGGCCCTCAGTGGTGAAGTTCATTACTGCCTCTTCAAGTTAGTACTCCTGCTATAGGGTTTTTTATTCCCTCCATCCCCTCGTGGATCTATTTCAAATTATATATCAAGCACATCAAGTTTGATGTATGCTGTGACTACACCTGATGACTAAGTCAGTGTACTGTGCTCTGCCAGTTGTGTTTAAGTGCATTTCTGAATCTAGGTTGCATCTCTAGAGCCAGCTGGATAATTTAGGCTCTGTAGCCTAGTAATTAATGCATTGGCCAAGACAGCATGTTTAATTTTCTGTTCTGAGCATCAATTTCTCTGATTTCTCTCTTAGTGCTTGTTTTCTATTTTCTTTTTCTTTTTTTTTTTTAAAGTCTTGACATAGATCAAGACCTGCTATTATGAAAACCTAAGTAGTAAGCTGTTGAGCTCTGGTGTCAGGCTTCTCTGAAATAAGTTATCAAGAACCACAAGAGCTATGACACAGTTGATCAGGCAAATTAACTTTTTAAGGGTTTCTACTTTTATTTGTTCTTAAACATGGTTCTTAGATTTGTATCTCTAAAAATATTTTCAGATTTATTTCTTTGCATAATCTAACTTTTGTTGGTGTATACAAAGGCAAATTAAACACGATCGATCTGAAAGATTAGTATGAGTTCAACATGTAGCTAAAGGTACTATCTACATTAATTCTTCTCAGTTGTTAATGAAAGTATAATTTTCTAAATATTTGCCTTTTGTAGGGTTGGAAGTCTCCAAATGGAGAAAAATCTTGAAGGACCACATCAGTCCTTATCGTAAAATTCAGTTCAGAGCTACAGAGGTTTATGCAGACGTAATTAAATATTTTTGTCTCTGTTGCAATTAAACATCATTGGTTTTTTTCGTTTTTCACTTTAGACTTCGTGGTGACCTTTTTTCTTTTTTGTGTAATCTTAACTTAGTGCTGCTGCTTCAGCTAATTTCTTTGAATAAAGGATGCTAATTTACTTGTATTTGCCCAAATGGTCATCTCATTTTTTCACTTAGCAATATGCTACGACAAATCCTTTGCTACTTTTTCCTCTTCCTATAGAAATTCCTCGCTCAAAAAAAAATCAAAAAAATCTTTGTGTGACTTCATATAAGAATTTTTTAAAGTAAGTTCCGGAGAGTACCTTTTGGGGCCATAAAATATGACAGTAGATGCTTACTCCACGAAGTAATTAAATGAAAAAGTGATAATATGTGCGAGGGGATCTTTCTGAGACTATTTGTAAACTTCTGACTTCTAAATGTTGCCTTCAGGCTTGGTAAGAAAAGCCCAGTGTTTGTAAAGATTATCCTGACAGCAATATGCTGGGTCAATTGTCAAGACATGTTTAGCATGGAGGGATGTATTAATCTGCTATAGCTACCACTGGAAGTGGCTGGAATAAATAGAGGGCTCAAGCAGATGAAGAGGGATTAACTGTGTAAATTGAGCAAACTCTTCAATCACTAAACCAGTGATTTTACAAAGGATTAGTCTGCTTTTACAAATATTGATTACTGATTTGTTACTCGGAAAGAAGATGATATAACTTGTGCAGTTGCTGTGTAGTACGCTGTGTGAAGTGTACATCATTCATATTAATGGGATTGTCATAGGCATTACAGGAACTGACAGATTTATTATCGCAGCGCCATTAGCATTGTCGTAGTTAAGGTTGTGTCAGCATTTCCATTAAAAGTCCCATTTTCTTTTTTTGGGGTATTCACAGATCAACTTTAAAAGTTGCTCCCTTGAAATTTGGCAATGCCGGTTTATAGCTTTAACACAATTGTTATTTTTGTGCGCTGTAACGGAGAACTTAACCAACACATTTTAAACGAAAAGAAAATACGGATTTTTTACAAAAAGATTTGAATTCTTTGGGTATACTGCAGCTTTTGAGTGATACTGTGTATGTTCAGTAGTTTCATTAAGCCAGATTTGTAGAGGAATGTATATGTTGCTATAAAGTGAAAATGACCAAGGAATTTTGCATAAATGAGCTCTTTTGCCTGTCTAAAAGCTTTTTTGTGGTGCTACTAGTTATCTGATAAAGATTATTACATGTCATACAAATCCTGTCCCGCTGATGTCCACAGACCATAAAACTGTCACTAAATACTGTCCACAGACCAGGCAACACTACTCTGTGAGCAGGTTCAGTTAATTCATACAGCTTTTAATGTTACAACTTCTGAGTTTCAACAGTGGTACAGTCACCAGGTGGTTTGTCATTCTAATTCTTGATTTAGATTTATCTGGACAGGCTGGCTTAAGGAAAATTCAGGTGTGGTGTGAGAATCAGGGGACAAAAGGTGAGAGTTCAGTGAATTTGGGAAAAAATCCCACTGATGGGTTTTCAGCTACTTCCCGACTTAAAAGTCTTCAGTTTTAAAAAATGCCCATTTCTCTCAATGTGTCATCTTTCTCCTCTTATACTAATATCACAAAACTCAATCACAGCTCTTCTTTTGAGGCTCTTTTTCCCAAATTGTGACCCCTGTTGCATAATACGGTGGTACTTCTGGTTTGTCAGCTTCCAATCCCTTAACACTTTGGGATTTCCCATGGAAGGTGCTGAAGGTTTGGAAACTTGTATACATTTACCATCGGAAAAGACAAGCTGACATATAGTAAGTCAATATAAGTCATCCTCTTTCACCTTTGGATTTCAGTCCCATAGGTGGTATCCAAGTAAAAATAACTGATGCTAACTGCAAAAGAAAAATATTACTGCAAAAAAAAAATATTACTGCAAAAAAAATATTACTTCAAATATTCCTACTTGATATTAAAACCAGTAAGAACTGTGGAATCACCTAAGCAAGCTAACAGTCATGTATGAAAAAGGAAATATGCATTCTGTAGCTTGATATCACTTAGAAAGGTCATTGAAAAATTAAAGTGGACATTTCAAGTGGCTGGATGTAACAAAATGGGACTTAGGGGAGAATTGGAGCAGTAGGTCTGATGTATTCTCTCTTGTTCGGAGATGAACAGCTTCTGCCAGAGCTTTTGTTGCTTTCATCAAGTGTCTGGAGGCTTCAAATGCTGTGGAAAATATTATTGTGGTCATTCAGAAAAGTTGGAGTTGATATTGGAAGGCGTTTCTTCCTGTCATTTTGGTACTCCAAGGTGAATGACCACTGAAATTTACAGCAGGAAAGCTCTCAGGAAACAGAAGAATATTCTGCTGGCTTCCTGCAGTGTGATCTGCTTCTTACAGTAATTCCCTTATTTTCTCATGTTTGATCCTATACAATTACAGCAAAACAGGAGAATTTTTTGTTTTTGAGGTAGCAACCTCCTTGTGAGAGGAGGTTTGAAAATACCTTTTTTTTTTTTTTTCTAACAACAAAATCTTTGGATTTTCATTACCTCATTATTACCTCTTTCAGAGTACTTTAGAAATAAAGGCACTGTGTCAGTCTCTCTGGAGTTTTAACTTTCAGTTTTCTCTTATTCTTGATTTGTAGATTGATCTTTTTATTTATTTATTTATTTATTAACGTAAGAAAAATGTAATCGTTGCAGGAGACTGTAATTCTACCACAACTTCCTACTTCTACATGCTGAATGGTATTTTATATGCATTTTGTGTGCTGCAGTGGGAAAACTTGAAAGGTTTGTGTAAGATTTTTTTTTTTTTGTTATTTTATTTTTATTTTTAAAAAGCTCATCTTTACATGCAGACTGCACAGTCTTACTTCCTTCTTAATCCCAATTAGCTTTCAAATGCAGAGGAGCTTTGAGTGTGATAGTTCACTGGTCACTGAGCATAGCATTTTACTTAAATTATCAATAGTAGAAGAAATGTATAAAGAATGAGGCAATGAGGCAGAACATCCAAGCCATTATGTGTTTGCCGGAATACATAAAACGTGGAAAATGAAAACTGGAGCTTTCATGGACCTCTTCATTGAAATCTGCAAGTACCACTTTTAAAGATGTGAGTCTGGTTTTAGCTGACTGGAGGAATGCTAATCTCTTCCTTTATACAGATGAAAGATTTTTCAGCTCCAAGCAGTAATGTTAGAACTTTTTTTGATCACGGATATGAGCTGTTGGAGCATTTAAAATACTCGAAGTGTGTGCATATGTTTCCTTTCAGGAGCTTAGCAGACCAAGCCTTTGGCCAGGAGTCAGATCCGTTGGAACTTCACAAAATACACAGTCAGTCCGGGAGGGCTGCCACTTGGCATGAGTGACTTCCATATCATACAATTTACATTGGGGGTTTTTGTTGGTGTTTTGTGGTGTTCTGAGATTCCTTGTTTCCAGTTCCTGGTCTGTGATTCCTTGTTTCTCTGAATTTATTTGGCATTGCTCGTTGTATTTCCAGTGTGCTACCCTTCTGATGAGAATGGTAGTTAAACTGTTGCCCTGCTCAAACATTCCTGTTACAGACTGAAATTCACACTCGATGATTTTCCTGTTCAGCTAAATTTGGCACTTCTCGAACTGTACTGGTTTTGTTTTCATTTTTTTTCTTTCCTTTAAAAAAATAGATTTAAAGTGGTCTTCCGGAACTAGAAACAACAATTTAGGAAAGGAGGTATGCACAATAGACCTTACTTAGGAGAGGATGCAGGATAAAAAAATTTGGGAAATGATAAAATGAAGAGGAAGAAAATTTATATGCTTTTTCTTTAATGGGTGTGTGATTTGTGAAGAATCTAGCTTCCATGGTATTACCAAAATTTGAGTAAGAGTCACAGAGTTCATGTGATTTAAGCCCTCATAGATCTATCAAAATGGTGTTGAGTAATACATACTTGGATTACTAGGATGCTGAAATTAAAATAATGTGTACTGCTAATTTTCAAATAGAATTTGAAAGTTCATTGTTTAGCTTTTCAAGAAATGACATTTAGCAGTCTTTCTGCCAAAACATCTTAAATCTTTCTCATGTTCAGTTAAATCATTGTCATTGCTTAGTCTCAGTTTAGGTTTATATGCTGAACAGAAAGTGCCAGTTGCCCAAAGATAAAATTTTAGAGTACTAACTGAAAAACATTATGACAAAATCAGAAAAGTAATAGTAGGAAACTTCTAGTTTTGATTACCATCAGTTTTTCTTAAGGTGCTGTAATGTGTGGTTATTTCCAAGTGATTCTTATGCTTACCAGGTGGCTATTTAAAAGTAGTAGTAAACTGCAGTGTGCAACTGTATTGTAGTATCACCTTTTCCAGATGTTTGAGATGTAAAGCTGAAAATTATTTTTTTTTTTTTTTCACCTGAACATATTAAATGCTAGCTTTTAACTTGCTGTTTGATAAACCTATAGGACTTTCTTCCTATTAGTCATCTGAGAATACAGGAAACATGATGTGGTTAAAGATGCTATCCATATGCAATTTGACATCATGCTGGTCATACTCCAGCTGTGGACTCTTTATTCCCAGCCTTTTAATTTTCTTTGATTAGCTAGCAGTACCTTCTGTGGTTCAGCTATCGTGTAGATATTCTGAATCTTTACTTTGGGTGTCTAATCAAAATTGGATGTGTGTGTTTTGTCTGTGAGAGGATGCTGGGAAATTTCAGCTTGCCTACATCATTTCATGAGTTTCAGTACTGCTAATTGATCCACGATGGTCTATTTTGCCTTGCTTCTATCTGCAATGCAGAGGCATTGTTTTTCTCTCGGTGTTTTCCTGCGTGCTTTTTTTCTCCTAACAAAGTAGGAAACCGAGCTTCTTACTGCATCGTCAAAATTTGCATTGTTGATCTCTACAATTTTCTGTTAGCTGTAGTGTCACCTGATGGAAGATTGAAACCTTTCTGTCTCATGCTGGAATGATTGATTAATTTTTAATGATCCTTGGAGGGATTTAAGCAAAACTTTTACATTCCTATGCCTTATACTACAGTGGCATGAGCAGTACACCTCGTCCAAGAAATCTTTTCTTTATTGCTCTATCCTCTTTCTGTCTTCTTGCCTGAGAATCTTTGAGAAACAGCAGAAGTGGGAAGGCTGCTCCTACAAAGCATGCAGTGGTCCGTTTTATAACCCTGGGACATCATGCCTGCTCACAGCAGAAAACATTACTCTTCTTATTTTTTTGTTAATCATGAGTCATAGGTATCATTTGTGAAATTTTACTAATTACCAAATGTAAAAGTCAAATCTGGATCAAGGGGTGAAAGCCATAAATTTCTCTCTAGATTAAGGTGCTATGCACAATGTAGCTGAGGGTGTTTAGGGAAGGGATGCCATCCAGAGGGACCATGACATGCTTGAGACATGGGCCTGTGAGACCCTCATGAATTCAACAATGCCTAGCGCAAGGTCTTGCACAAGGGAGGGGCAATTCCATGCACAGATACAGGCTGAGTGGAGAATGGGTTGAGAACAGACCTAAGGAGAAGGACTTGAGGGTATTAGTTGACAGGAAGCTCAACATGACCTGGCAATGTGTGTTTGCATCTCAGAAAGCCAACTGTATCCTGGGCTGCAGCAAAAGAAGCATGGCCAGCAGGCTGAGAGGGTCGATTCTCCCTCTCTACTCCACTCTTGTGAGACCCCACTCGGAGTACTGCATTCAGCTCTGGGGCCCTCTACATAAAAAGGACATGGACCTGTTTGAGCAAGTCCAGAGGAGGGCCATGAAGGTGACCAGAGGTCTGGAGCACCTCCCCTGTGAAGATAGATTGAGAAAATTTGGGTTATTCAGCCTGGAGGAGAGAAGGTTTAAGGGAGACATTAGAGCAGCTATCCAATACCTAAAGGGGACCTACAGGAAAGCTGAAGAGGGACTTTTTACAAGGATGTGTAGTGATAGGACAAGGGGTAATGGCTTTAAACAGAAAGAGGGTAGGTTTAGGTATTAGGGAGAAATTCTTCACTGTGAGGGTGATGAGGCACTAGCATAGGTTTCCCAGAGAGGTTGTGAATGTCTTATCCTTGGAAGCGTTCTAGGCCAGACTGGATGGGGCTTTGAGCAACCTGCTCTAGTGGATGATGTCCCTGCCCATGGCAGGGGGGTTGGGACAAGATGATCTTTAAGGTCCCTCCTGAACCAAACCATTCTATGATTCTACAAAATGAAATATGTTGCAACTGGTAAAGAAACTTTGTTCAGAAAACAGATGACGATTGAGAAGGCATAGATGTAAGATTTTTAAAATTTAAAATAGCTAAATACGGTTATTTCAGTAGGGACTAAATGAAAATGACAAAAAGAGACCTATCTCAAGTATGCTAACTGCTTAAAAGAACTAAATATTTCTCTAAAGAATATGTCACAGTGTTTTTTAGGCTGCCTGGCCCATTGCCTTCTCCTAAGCTTACAGGAAGCAACGGAGGAGAAATGCTCGTACCACTCTCCTTCCAAGGGAGGGGTCAAGAAGAAATGCTCTGCATTTAGGCCTCTGAGGGTGCGGTGTTAGTATTTGTAACCCAAACTTCATATCTCAAATTAGAAAGCAGTAAAATTGGAAACAGATGACACTGCTTTAAGTATTCTTTGATAAAATACACTGCTGGCTCTTCTTAAAGAAATATATCAAGGCAAGTTATTCTGCAGAAATCGTTGTGAAGTATTGGAGAACACAATGGTGAATGCTGGAGATGGCTCCAGAGCAAAACTTCATGGACTAGGTAGTCTTTGGAACAAGCACTTTGAAGTCCAAAAGGCTAACTTTTCTTGAACCAGTGTTTCAAAAGCTAAACATTTTTATTTTATTCCCTTGAATAAAATGTGTTTTCTTTAACATTTATCTTTAGATTCTTGCATGTTGAACAACTTCAGGGCTATCAGGCATTTGCAAAGTACTGGGGTAGTCTTTGTGAAAGTGTTCAAGACAGTTTCTGAAGCTAATGAGGTTTTATATGATCTTCCTACTGATAACTTTTCCTTAATCAGAAGACTCTAGGAAATGGAATTTTTTAAAAAATTCAGTATACATTAATCTTCTCTTTAGTTAAAGAAAAAATGTAGGGAGAAGATATGCGTATGAAAGTAAACCACCTCCTCTTTAGCCTAGATTCACAGTGCTTGTGCAACAGATGTGACCTCAGTGTATTATGTATGTACAGATTCAAAGATAATTGAATCCCTCTGTTCTAGTTATTAAAAATGGCTAAAAGCTGTATTTCCAGATCAAAATGAAATGGAGAGATATGATTATCTGGGGAGAAATGTATGACAATTGGGGTGGGAAGGAGGAAAAGAAGATGAAAATACTTTTTGTGTTGTTAGAAACATTACTCCTCCTTTGCTCAACTTCAGAACAAATATTTTCAGAAAATCTCTGCCAATTTAGAATTGCAGCCTGAGAGATATCATAAGAGCTCTGAGCTCGAGAACAAATGCCCCCATTTTCTGTATTTTAAAAGATATTATTTCAATACTTAGAGTACCGGCTCTTGATTTTGAGAGAAATATCCAGTTTCATACTAGGTTACAAGATACACTTTCATATTGCCGGCATTTTTTTCCCTATTTTCGAGTTGATGTCAACGTTTTTACTAAAAATAATTCAAACAGGAATGGATTTCAGCATCTCCTTTTCTATAAATGGGTCTTCAGTGCAGTAAAAAGGAATGTGGAAAAAATAATTGTCGATAATAGTTTGTGGTCTGTTGGTTGGTGTGTTGCGTTTTGGTCTTTTTTTTTAAGTTAAAGGAAAATAATGAAACAGCAATCACTGTTTTCTCTGTATAATCAAATCAATGTATTTTGTCCTGGCAGTTTTCTTTTACAAGGACTGAAGAACAGTGAATTCTTATTTGAGCAAGTAGTCTTTACCACTATAATAGTTAAACCTATGGTCCTCTACTAGGAAAGCAAGCTGTAATCAACCACTTAGCTGTTACTGAATTACACTTATCTCCACTTCGCCTGTTTAACTTCCCATAAGCATGCTAAGCACCTCTTTAGAATGCATTGACCTCTAATTACTTCTTACTTTATGTATCCCTTAGCCCACATTGAAGAAATAAAAAATATTCCTATTGGTGTACAGTGCAGAATAACACAACCTCGGTTTTCTTTTATTTAATGTGAATACCAAATGAAATTTTAACACATTTGGATCCTCCAAAAATCAAAATCCCATGCATAATAATTCGATTTTGTGCTTTATCATGTGAAGTGACACTGATGAAACAGTTTTTAAGCAATAGGACAAATTCACTATGGCAGTAGGGTGCAAAATTGCCTCATTCAGGCTTTTGACTGTCTTGTTGCCAAGTTGCAAAAACTGTAGCCATACCATAAGCTGTAGTCTGAGGTCTTTCTGTAGTCGCAAGACGCACTGGATTTGTGCAGTGGAACATGTACATTAACGCACCTATGTTAATAATGTTCCTTTTTTTCGGAAGTCGAAGCATGACTGGTAGAAAAGCTGGCTTTATGCTTGAGTGAGACCATTTCATTTTCTTTTCACTGGAGGAATTTTCAGCCTGGCAGCAATAGCATCATAATAACCGCCAGCTGCTCACTTGGCACAAGAGTGCCTAGAACCAAGAGGAAAAGCCCGGTGCATTATATGTGTAATTTACTTCATAAAACTTGAAGGTTTAAGCCTCATAAATATTTTGATCTATTCTTTCATGGCCTTTGTACACATCAGTCTGGGAATATGCATGTGGAGCATAGGTTGCAGATTTTAGTTTGGAGTACACTGAAGTAATTCCCACCAGAGTAAGAAGAGAAAGTATTCTAGGAAATTCAGCTGTGAGTGGGTGGTCAAGAAAGATGGAAAACCTTTAACATTAAGCAGATGGACGTCCCTCTTTTTATACTGTATATTGAGGATGCAAGATAATAATGTCTCCAGATATTGGATAGTATTGATTTGATTTTCACATCAAAAGAATAAGGTTCAAGACATTATTTGTGAGGTAGAAACTCGGGAATGAAAGGAATTTTTCTTTGTTGTTGTTGTTTGTATCCTCAGCTCTGTGCTTGCACCATTGTCTGGGCAATGATAGAAGTAGAAGTTTGGAAGGGTACACAGGAGAAATCCTTGTGCCTTTCTCCAGCAGGAGACTCACACAGCTGCAAGGCACAGAGCACTCGCAGTGCCACTTTACTTTGGTATTTAAAATTCGCTTCAGAAACTACAGTGTACCAAAGGAGAAACCAGGGAATGCTATGGGCCTTTTTAACATTTTTATTTTAAAATCCTTAAGACATATCTGAAAACAGACCATACAGGCGTAGGAAGTAGATAAGAAGATCTCTGCTGGTTTGGTTTTTGGAGAGAAATTTTGCTCTGCTCTGCTAGTCAGCTAGACTGTAAGTATGGGAGCATCAAATATTGAGATACCTGAGAAAGTTAATACCAGTAGGTGTTATCTTCCATCCCTAGGATGCAAGTTCCTTATAGTGGACAATCTCCAGTGAAATGAGAAGAAACTGAAATACAGGCTGTTTCACCTGCATCCGTGAGGGAAGGGAAACATTTTCCATGTGCTGAAGACATCCTGAGGCATGTGTGGGATTATTATATTTGAGAATTCAGAGCTCTAAACTCTAAAGGAGTACGTATTTTGAAGCAAGTTGTTTAACTCGATTTACAGTTCTTTATTAAAAAAAAAGTAATAAAATAGTAGTACCTTCTTTCCTGGCAGTTTTTCTCTGTATTAAATAGATTCTTTATAGAAGAAGCTGTCTTATTTCAAGTTCCATGCAGTAGTCAACTAATGAGTCCCTAATATCAGCTGCTAGTGTCATGTAAGCAAATACTGCTTTACTGTAACAAAGCATCGCTTTAGTGACACTTTTTTTTAGGAGATTTATGCCAAAACTTATCTATTTCAAATGAATGGGTAAGCAACATTTTGATTGAAAGCAACTGCAAAAAAAACAACCTGCTATGCAAATTCCCAACTTTCAGCTGGGAGTTCCCACATCTAGGGCTTACAATTCACTTAAATTACTGTTTGAGATGAGGACAAGGGAGTAAAGCAATTAAAAAAAGTGGATACAAAGCAGAAAGGTGTTGCAGTTTAGGAGTTTTCATGCGACTGTAGGTGGTAGCTGTAAGGAAGATATCATTCTCTCTTCTTTCTTCCCCTCATTGTTTTTCTTGCAGTAGAGAGGTAGGAGAATATCTGCATCGGTGCCTTTTTCCCACCACATATGCACAACACCTGTGTTTAATGAGAACCTGAGAGGAGGCGGTTCTTTCTCTTTCCTTTATACTTTTCATACTACTTATTCTCCCTCCCCTTCCTTCTGGAGGTATAGGGCAATGAAAGAAGGGATTTAGCCAGATTTATGCCTTTTCTTTCATGTACAGCTGTATGTGTCTTGGGATATTAGAATTGGGTCTGTTTCTCTTGCCTTTCCACTGAAGTTCCATCATATTTTTTGGTTCCCAGGCTTCTCTGACAGAAGGATGATAATATGCACGTGATCTCTTTCTGCTTCAGCTACTTACAGATTGTGAGTGGTAGTGGGGCTGACCAGCTGCTGCTTATTTTGTGAAGTTACTGCCTTAGTTACTTTGAGAAAGAAAAAAAGAAAACTGGATTCTTTACAGGTTGAGGGCAGGAGGATGTCATCTTTCTGCGGTGTCACCAGAACAGTGGAAGACTGCCTTTTTTCCCATGCAGGTTCTTTCCCTTGCCAGCTCTCAGTGTCCTATGCAAATTAAATGCAGCTTCAGAAAATGCCAATAGTGAAATTTATTCTGACTTGTCTCAGCAGAAGCAGCAAAACCAGAGAGGGGAATTTTTGCTTTCTGAAGTAGTCAGTTCAGATGAGTTTCTACCTACAGGCAGAACAACATGAAGGAGTCCCCAAAGTATGTGCTTCTCTGGGATTGTATATCCCATTTGATTTGACTGTTCACCAAACAACAGCTTGGCAAAACCCAAACTGATACAAACACTAATGCATACAATTAGATCCGAACAGTGGTTGAAATTCTTAAATTAAAAAAAATTAAGAATCCACTGATTATATTCGTTTATTTAATGAAGTTTTTATATCTTGCACATCTGTGGGCGTGCACCGTTCTCAAGCGAGCCCTACTGGGTGAGGTAAAGCTGTAAGTGTTGCACACTGATGCCTCCCAATGACCAACATAAAGCAGCACACTACGTAGATTGGTAAAACTTTTCACCTCCCCCACTCATAATCTCATCATTAGATCATCTTTTTAAGTAACAATCTTACCACGTACCAGCTAGCGAGTTCCTTTGCGTTAAATTCTCGTGTAACGTAGTGCACTGATTGCATATTAGGAAAAAATGGGGATAGTTGCATCGTTTTACAACGCCTGTACGGGGAGCCAATAACTCTTGTATTTCTAACACAGTCGTAAGAATTCCATAGAAGCAGAATTCATAGCTGATGTACTCCTAATTTTTAAAAATAATTTTAATTAAAAAAAAAATATGGAAATGTCGATGTATATAGTATATAAAATTCTATCTACTGCCTTATGATATCCAACAAAATCTTTTGTTGTCTGAAGAACCAGTTGTTTTATTTAAGGAATACATTCTCTTTTTGAGTATTTTCATACTTCAAAAGAAATAACATTCTCTGCATGTTCCTGTCTCTCTTTCTTGTCTTTTTCCTCTCAAAACTGTATTTAAACAAGACCACTGTAAACAACCTCATTTGTGGACACTGATTGAAAAAAAGTCTGCTTTAAGGGACATCTTAAAAAGCCAGGAAATTAACATCCCCTTCCAGAGACAATATTCTTGGTTCAAGGTCAGACAGTTGATCTTTAACCACACTGCATAGTTTAAAGTGTTTTTTAGCACAGAGGTTGTCTGCTGATATTAGTCCTTTTTTGTATGTTTATATTGGTAGGACTTAATGAGATTACCTATATTTTGATGAATGATTGCTGCCTTGTAAATTTGCTGCCTATATACAGTGATTCTTATGAATATTTGATGATAATAAGTAGTAGGAACTTCACTGTGATGCTCACATGCACTTAAAAAAACCCAGCAGCACAGAAATAGCTTTTGTTCTGGGGTTTTAGTGTTTTTTTGGTTTTTTTTTTTGTTTATAGTAAACAGTAGAACATTTATATACATGTTAATTATTAGACATGTCTAGCATATTCCTGTTCTTAATACTTGGAGTTCCACTTAAGTCTTGATTCTGTTGTTTTAGGAGAGGAAAAGTGAAGGCCAGAAAAGTTGAGGGAGGGTTGACTGGTCAGTCTCATGCTTCTAGCTATAAATTGGCAGTTAAGAAAAAGGAAAAAATGCAGTGGAACATGCCATTTGGCAGATGCGGTTGTGTTCTACAAAATCTAAAATAAGTACCTGTAGATGAACAATTTTGTAGACTTTTGTGCAATGTCTCTCCAGTATTCCCTTATAGATCATATAGACAGTGCTTTTGTGTCCTATTGTAAATCAGACAACGTCTGTCAACAGCAGACATCACCTTTTACCGTCTCTTATCTGGTTTCTTTTCTTTTTTTTTTTGTATGCAGAGTAATAGAGGGTCCCCACCTTGCATGTTGTTTCAAGGTATTTTTGTATAGAGCTGGTACTGGAAACCACATTCCTCATGTAATTGTGTTGAATTGTCACAGTTTTGTTTGCACATTTGAAAACTTACTGATTTCATGGTCAAACTTGCTGTACAGATCAAGTTCAAAACACAAATTAATGTTTTCTAAGTTGCTGTAGCTTGTTTAATTGCATGGTTTTGATTTTGATGCTTGCACGGCCTGCTGCACAGTTATATTTTTCCTTACCAAAGTGGTAAGGACAGCAGCAACAGCTCTAATATTTATAGTTAGAGGGTCTTTGTTCTTAAAATAATCTGTCATAGTAGTTTTTAGAACTATTTTTTTCAGTAGCTCCTGCATATTGAGAGTGTGAAATCTAAAAGTTTATTAATGCTACTGTTTTTTCTTGAAAATGCTACATTTTTCTTGAAAAGCAGTACTTTACAGAATTTATATTTCTTTCAGGGAATCAGTTTCATCCTGTTGCAGCTAAGGATCTTGAATTTGTTCTGAAGGCTGGATATCTGGAAAAACGCAGAAAAGGTAAGTATCTTTGTGAAAACTTGTATTTGATGTTATACACACAAATAACTTTATACAAGAGTGATAAATAAAATGGAATAGAAGCTGAAATGTTGAAGCATTATTATGCAGAAGCAGCACAGCACATGATTGCTCCTGTGGTATTATAAGAAAACCTTATTTCTCCGTTGACTAAAAAAATCATGCTGTGAAAGTCCACTGTCAGCCATAATTCAGAGACTTTTAGATATTTTTGAAGAAAACATTAAGAACGTATATAAAAGTACCATATGTTGAATTCATGTTTCAGTGAGCATCAAGATTTATTTTCCTTTGAGAGGGCAAATATTGATCTCAGCTTTGATTCAGTCAATATTTACCTTGATTCAATAAATCTTATATTGTCACTTTAATACCCACTTAATGCTGCAATAACTCTAGGAAATATTTAGGAAGTTGTTCATTATTTCCTTATATTTAATGTTACACATGACTTCTCTCTCTATATGATTTCAAAATACCATTTGTTTTCTGACCACCAATTTTTGTTTCTAATTTGCTTCTCAGTGCCATACATTTCTCCTCTTCATACCCAGATTTTGTTTCCTTTCCTTTGCACCTTTCCTGTCTCCTCCTCTCTCTTTACCTCACCTTTGAAAAGAAATAATGTATTTGCATTCGATAATGACATGAAGTGATTTAACACAAATTATATTAATTGCAGAATACAGTTTGCTTGGCTTTGAATGGCAGAAGCTTTGGTGTGTTATCAGTAAGACCGTATTCTATTATTATGGAAGCGACAAAGGTAATTCTCATTATGATGAACTACAAAAATGATCTTTCATATTATTCTGTGAATTAAAAGCTTTAGTGGAGTTGGAAACTGCAAATCTAAGGTCGTTTTAAGAAAGTATGTGAAGTTTTTAAAAGTAGTTCCTAGTGCTGTGAATTTTAAAAATGCATAAATGTTCTTCAGAATCTATAAAGGATGTGCTCATTTTCTAAAGCAGGAAAAATGAGGAAAACAAGGTAAGTTACTTGTAAAGCTGGTTTATGTGCCAATCATGGCTAGCTATTGGGTTTGATAGTATGCTGGTACTCAATTGATGTACTAGACAGAAAATGTTTTTCTGTCCAAATAGGATTTTAATTTTAAAATACCTTCTAGCAATCATAACTTCCAAATTCTATATAGATGGTTCTATCCAGGAAAATATTAGTCTAAAAAACACATAGTGGAGTTTCGTGTTTCTGTCTAAATAGCTTATGTTCTGAAAAAGTTAGAAATGAAGTAATATATTTAGGTAAAAGCCAGTCATGGAGACTAAAGCTAGCTTCTGAAGGTGACTTAACTTTTAATGGCCTCTTCAGAAAGAATCTGGCATAAACGTTGGGATATTGCTTTGGATTTTTAAATTTAATTCAAATAAAAGCTCCTTTAAATTGTGTGTCAATTGTACCTGGTGTTTAAGCATAAAACAACTGATACAGAAATATATCTGAGCAAATTTTAAAAGTACGATTATATCTTCCCCTCCCCCCTTTTAAAATTTACATATTCCTGGGCAAACTTTCTATTGAAGCTTTTTTTGTTTTGCTGTTTATGTTTGTGTGACTCGACTTGAGATTACTGCAGGTAGATATTTTGTGGTTCTTTATTCAAAGACTAATTTAATTTGGTCCTGTTTGTCTCATTCCTTAATGTGCTCACTCATTTAAGCTCACCCTCTCTTCAAAAACAGAAGAAATAAAGTAAGGTTCTAACTCTAAGTACAGTTTTCATCTTGTACAGTTTCCCATCATATGTTCTGTTTCCAGATTTTTGTATTTTTGTTAGTATATCTGCTAAGTGTTTCTTTTTTCTTTTTTCTTTACTTGGGATTTACACATTGATCCACCTTCAAAAACATTAACAGTCTTTATTCAAGAATTTTGAGGAGGTGTGGCATAACCCTGATTTGTCAGTAATGATTTATTTATTTCTCTGGAAAACTGTCTTGTACTGTTTGCATATAGTATATACAGTACCTAGTATGTAAAAAATGACAAACATACTGGTCAGAATATAGCGCTGGCTCTTAAAGATTGTTCTTAATTTTTAGATCTTTGTCTTTTCATCTGCTAGTTTTTGAAAAAAAAAAAGCTTGGTATTTTTTTCTTATGTGTAAATAATTACTTATACTGTTTAACATCTGGTTTTTGGATTAAGGCCTTTTTTCCATCTTTTTTTTTCTTTTTTTCCTTTTTTTTTTTTTTTCTTTTGTAACAAGCTGACTAGCAAGGCCGCTTTGTGACTTCTAATACCTATGCTGAAAGTGAAGATACATTGAAGCACATTCCCTAGCACCCGGCAAGTTTGTGTCACAATAGGAATTGACTGTGATCCATACTTCATGGATCTACAGAGAGTTGCTTTGGCTTATACATTTACAGCTTTTGTAGGCTAACTGTAACCTAATGGTGAGGGAGAGTCCATGAAGGCACGTAATCTGTGGGAATTGTATAGGTGTGCCCATGTGTTTGCTTCATGGAGGAAGCAAACAAATCAGATGCCTGAATTTCTGTCATATCTCCCTGTGACTGGTGCTGTTAGTGCAGAAAAACTAGTGCAGTGTGGTGGAATCTCTGTCTTGCAGATCTGGGATGACCAAGAGTTACTCTGGAATGTGCATTTGAAGAAAGCTTTTTTCTAGGCTGGTCAGAGGTGCTTTCTTCAGCCCTCAGATGCCACAGTACATAAATCTGCCTCTTCTAGTGCAGAAGCTAATTGCCGTTGTCGTGAGGAAACTGGATACCACTGACTGCTGTAGTTCCGTGGCAAACTAGTTTACTGTTGAAACTGAACTGTTGACCTGGTGGTTGTGAATGCATGTGCTGCTGTTTAGCTGCAGATTGTCAGCATGGATGAGGTGTGTGATGAGACAGCCCTCCTCAGGATCTGGCACTTAGTCACTGGAAGAACCTGAAAGTGTTTTCACTCCCACTATTGTGGCCAGCAGTGGTACCTGCCATCATATGCTGTCCTATTGGGGTGGTTCTTCCTTCGCTATCACCTTTGATGCTGCACCAGAAAAGTTGGACCGTGTAGAAAATCAATGTGTGTTCTGTAGAACAGTGTGTATTTGGGTGGCTCCATGTAAATGGCTGCCACCTCCTCAAACCTTGAGGTGGCGTCTGTCTAAATGATGTTGGTCTGCCCTAGCCTGTGCAGTGTCTGCAGGTGTTTTGTATCAGCTAGGCCTTGGTTTCTGACAAGTTCCAGAGATGATTCACACAACAGGAGAACGCCCTCTCATTGATGCAAATCCGATTTGGAGAGAGAGAGGGATTCCATCCGTTCTTAGTCCTGCTGCCTGCGTCACTTTTAATGGGTAGTGGAGTCCCAGAGCCTGTGCATTGTGGGATGTAATGCAGAGAGGCAGCAGGGATTTCTAGGCCCTGGTTGACTTGTTTTGCATTGTATATGTTTTTAAAATCAGACACATTGGTGAATAATCTCTGAAGGATATTTTGTATCACATGCAGTGTGTATTTTATTGGCCAAGGTTTGATTTTTCACACCTAAATAACAGTGTAACTGTAACTAAATGCTAACTGTAGGGTCACAGGATGCCTTTTCATTAGATTGTGTAGATTTGGAGTTTCCAAAACACTCTTAATTCTTCTAGATTTGTAGTTTCCAAAATACTCTTAATTCTTCTAGCTTTCTCCTTTTTGCATTGGGAAAGCAATAGGTCTGGAAATGGGTAAAGCTCATAGATACAAGGAAAAGTTTCAGAAATGGTTATTCAAAGATGAATGATGAAAAATATGAGGCCTAGTCCAGGAGAATATAGTACAAGCTAAAGCCTGTGAAAATACAGTAAATGACTGTGTGTTTGTGTATGTGTGTGCGTTCACCTAAGAGATTAGAAGCTTCTTTTTAACAGTTGTGATGCCTGCAGGCTAATGAAAGTCTTGTTCCCTTGTTTCCTCCTCTAATTTTCTCATATGTTTGGTGCGACATTGGATAGTGAAGCGTTATTTATCCCTGCGATACAGGCGGCCTAAGCGAATCATCTACATTTTTTCTTCCACGATCAATCATATTTGGAGTAAATGGAGGGAACAAAGCTTAAACATTTAACCTAATTAAATGTCAGAACCAGGTACTACAGGAAGCACATGTATATTTGTCCTTGTGCTGCAGTATCTACTGCCAGCATGTGGCCCACAACATTGCAGAGAAGTGTGTTCATATGTCAGAGCTGGCTTGGATTTCCAGAAGCTTTCCGGGACCTTCTTTTCATAGTCTTTCCTTCTATAAACCTTTTATAGTCCTTTTTTCCTTTGCTTCTATGCAGTTACATCCTGAGTTGGGTACCCTGTTTGCATGTCATTTTTCTATATGATCTCTACACAGTTCCTGTATACTCAGGCACCTCCATGGTATGGCTAACCTTTCAGACCTCAAAGTGCATATGAAGAAGGAAAATTAATATGTTGCTTTATAAGTGAATGAATTAATGACTTCATTATTTCTTCCTCACTAGGCCACAATGTTATATGCCCTTCTGTCTCAGCAAATTGAAGAGATCAGCTAAATGTTTAGCAAGACAGTAATTGATAACATCATGGTAATTTTTTCTCCTGTTAATGGGCACTAAAAATTTATTTTCATTTTTATAACTTGAAAATGGTATCTGCCTGCCTGCTAGTAATCTGATGCTGAAAAAGGGGATAACTCAGAGGCTTTTAGAAAAGTTGGAGTTTATTTAATTGATATGTCTGTGTCAAACATGGATACGAAAATTTTGATTTTCTCGTAATAATAAGATAGTAATGGATGGACTACATCTATTTGTGCAAAAGAGGGGTTTTGTTTTATTTTGTGGGTTTTTTTTGTGTTTGTTTTCTTTGTGGAGTTTTTTATTTTAAGAACTTGGTGACTGAACAACATTAAGGGTGGTCTATGTAGAGTTGAATTTGCAAATCTGTCCTCACGACTCACCTTACTAGGCTACTGGAATTTCTGCCACATGCTGAGCTTGCAGATTTCTCCTTCTAGGAGAGAGGAAAACAAATACTGTTGAAGTATCATTTTGCTTTTAACTACAGACCTTCTTCTCTTAGTCTGCCCTCTCTGAACTGCCACATAGGAAAGGCAAAAATCCTTGTTTAGTTTAGACTTTACTTTTGACAGAATCCATAACTGAAATCTACAGGAATTGTGGATGTTTGATAGGACTTCCTTGTAGCAGGGTGATGGCGATCAAAGGCATCTATCTAATGAGTACTGAATCTTCTGCTATGAGAATGTTAAATTCAGACCTTGGGAGGCACAATTACCATTAACATTGCATTATTTAAAAAATAACTATTGAGTATGACCAAACTGAATATAAACAAACTGGTGCCCTAAATAGTGTTTCAATTACTGCCTTCATTTCTTCATTTAAAAAATTTAGATGTGTTAGAGAGCTAGATTAAAGGAAAGAAGGAAAAAAATAAAATGAATTGCGTTTCAGATCTGCCATCTAAAAGGGCAGAACTCCTACGTATGCAAAGGGAGAGGACTGCTCCAAAAGCTGGAAAAAGAATTACTGTTTTGGAGATACACTATTTTTAGAATGCAGACATCCTGCATACAGAATAGTATGTGAAACTACATTTAGCATGAAGCCATGTAAACTGTAAGATCTTACAGGCTCCTAATTTCAAGATGAAGAGAGTTAAATTATAGATTCTAATAGTATCTCTAAATACTTTATCCCTCTCAGAAATCTTTCTGTTTGCCTTTGTTCGTTATGCCTTTCTCTCTAACTTCTTTCCTTTCTACTGTCGGAATCCTTGCTGTTCTTCAGAATGCACTAATTCTTTTTACATGTGCTAATAATATAGGCACATTGCCTTAGGCCTCAAATTTACAACCCAATCATTTCAAGACCCCATTGAAGGTTTACCCTTC
Organism: Baryphthengus martii; assembly: GCA_013396935.1. Classification (NCBI taxonomy): domain Eukaryota; kingdom Metazoa; phylum Chordata; class Aves; order Coraciiformes; family Momotidae; genus Baryphthengus; species Baryphthengus martii. The sequence continues at coordinate 41,555 of VWZK01018169.1, forward strand.
TTTGTTTTAAAAGTGCCCATGGACTCAGTTAAGCAAAGTTACTTTAAAACACTTTTTCTCTGTTTCCCTTGAGACTTTTTTCTCCTAATATAATATTGGCCCTGTTTCTGTTGTTAACATTTCCCTATATTTAGGATGAATGAAGTTTATGTGTAAGAAAAATGTTTAAAGTGGCTCTCGAATTTCATTTAGATCTGTATTTTCTCTATTTTAAATAAAGCTCCCCATATTTATTTCTCTCAAATATCTATGTACTAGTTTGGACTTTTTCTATTACTTAGTGCCTGACTCTGCACTCTGTTATACTCGCTTTTTACAAATCTAAATTCCTGATGTAAAATGATCTACACAGATGCACTTATTTTTCTGTTGTGTGCCTGTTATGGGGAGAAGGGAGGAGAAGGTGAGAGCAAAGAACAGCTTATTCTGAATTGAGATTTTACTTAATTGTGAAACAACTTGTGCCTGATAATATTTGTGATCCTTTTTGTTTTCACAAGACTGATAGTATTATACTTTTGTAATTTCTGTTCTATGTTGTTCTGGGACAACTTAAGGGTTTTCTGTTGTTGAATTGCGAAAACCTATCTTGGGAAAATAAGAGGCAGCAAGAAAGTTATCGTTCCTCAGAGAAGTGTGTTTCATCTACATGTCTTTCCCTAGTTCCTCCTAAATACGCTGTTGTAGTCCTGCCTAAAAAAACCTCCAGTTCTCATTTGGGGGTTCACAATGAAAGTGAAATCTCTGTAAAGGAAATGTGCTTCCTTAACCTACTTTTAAGGCTACCACCATAAACACCAACTATATCTCATTTTAGGCCTTCGAAGTTTTTAAATATAAGAACCTGATTAACTCTCCCTAAAGCACAATCTCCACAAAATATTTATGACATAAACAGTATAACTCTGAATGTGGAAGTTCAAAGAAGTCACTGTGGCATCTTTAAACTGAAAGCCCAGTCTGTCTGCACACCTATTTAGCAGCAAGTATTTGCTGATAAATGAAGTTGAGATGATCACAAGGTAACCCTGCCTTCAAGCCTGCATCTGACCACTATGCCTGGCCAAACACCTACCATGGGTCATGGTTTGCTCCACAGTGATCAGGTGATGGGGCTGGTTTCCAATTCTACCTGGAAAGGTGCATTTTGGAAGAGCACCTGAGATTTGTAGACCTCCATTGCTTCTCACCATCACAGCGTGCAGCTGAACTATAGCTGACCTGTCCCCTACCATTCTGTATTTTTGGAGCCGTTTCTCAGGACATACTAGGTCTTATCTCTGGCTTGGTGCCACAGGGAGTGTGACTGCATACTGAGAGGCTTTCTCTCAACTTTAATGGGTTCTAAGTCAGGGTTGTGAAGTGTTTCGTTGTCTTAAAATTTCCTCATGGTCAACATTTTAAGCATATTCATCATGCTACAGTGGACCTTAATCAGAGGTACTTTATTGCACAGACAATTAGAAGCAAAAGTAGCAATGCTATGACCAGTCTGTGACTAGTCTGTTGCTATAAAGGTCAGTGAAAGAGTTTAATATCACAGGATATGGGGTTTTTTTGGTAGTACATACAGGTAATTTTCATTAGCACTGGAATGGTGTGTTCAGAGAGATAAGACAAAGACAATCTAAACAATAACCAGTCAAATGCAATATGGACACCATGCACCATGTTCCCCTTCCAGTGCAAAGTACGGCATATTTCTGCTTTAACTGTAATGCTCTGTGAAAGAATGAGTACCATCTGAGATTAGTTCTGTTAAACTCTGTTACCATAGAAGACATCATCTCTGTCACAGGGAAGCAGTCTTGGAAATAATCCGAAAAGACTAAGTTTGAATACTTGCCTCATTTTCACATTGACAAAATGTTTTTGTCTTTTGAGCCTGGTGTTTGTTTATTCTGTCTGTGTGCTCCTGTCTTCCTGGATTTTGATAAACCTCCAGCATGGGAGAGTGAGAAATTAATGTATTTCACTTCATCTTCTCCCTAAAGTCATAAGTGAGGGAACAATAAAATTTCTGGGCAGAAATGAATGTTATTAAAAGAGGAACTAGTTAACCTATTGCAAGTTACTATTTTTAATATTTACCTTGGTGCAATCTCATGGATTTTACATGTTAGCCATCTGATATATGGGTGCAAGATTGAGCAAGTATAAAGTATTAGTATTGTATTGCTAATAATTAATTAAGACATAATACAACTTATTGTGGAGGAATGGACTAGAAGAGAAAACAGAACAGTGCCCTGGATTTTCTCATGTAATTTTGTTGTTTGATATTTACTTACCCTGGATGAGAGTTCATAAAAAGGTGGAAGGAAAAAGAGTATGTGTCTATGTGCATGCAAGATTACTAGCAAAAGTATTTCTATGTTAGCTGCCCTTACATCCATTGATGTTCACGTTGCTGTGTTAGCCATTTTTTCCCTTTCAGGAGCAGAAAAAAAGATTTGCTTTCCTATAAAACTTCCAGAAAGATGACAAAATTATGCTAAAAATTGCAGTTCTTCCTGTTTTATCTCCTGCAGAAGTTTTCTCCTTGTGTTGACAAGCAGTAAGCCCTGGATGCTTGATTTGCACTTAACTTCTGTTCAGCAATACTTAAAGGAGTTTTGCTGTTGTGCCTGATGCTTATCGTTAATTAATGTTTTTTCTCTACTGTGAAAAAAACCCCACGCTTAATGGCATTTTCTTTCATTCGCAACTGCATTTTGTTCTCTGTTTGCCTGAGCAAAATGTAGCTGATGATGCCTGTCTTCACTTGAATGCTGCACTCTGATCTACAGAAATTCGCAAAAGCGAATTACTTTTACTTTTTTGGCTTGTTTTTAATACTCACCACAACATGCCAGAGCACATAAAATCAGATCTAGAGTTTGGTCTAAAGAGCTCAGAGCGCACAGGTGCCGCTTGCCCAACACAGTGTATTTAAACTCAGGCCTGTTGTAAGCGATACTTTTATAAACCACAACCTTTGAAACGCACAATTGTCTTTAAAACAGCCACATGGCTCTACATAATAAACTGTGGTAGGGCTCAGTACTTTTATTAGCTAATTAAACATGTGCTGTGTTGAGAGAAATGCTTTTTGAACACGCACCTGAATTGAAAACAAAATTCATTCTGTATTTCTGCCATGTGGAAAGGAGGCACATCTGGGATTAGGCTGGGAAATGTGAAAAGAAACTTTTTCAATTGCTTAAAAAGGAGCTTGAAGTTTATTTTTTCAGTAAAGTGGTTAGTTTAGGAGGGAGCTCGGCAAATTCTGAGCTAGACAGGTTTTCCCATTCATTTACTGAACCTGAAAGAGACACTGATTTATAGGAAACGTGTCTTGCGAGTTCCAGTTCTTGGCTTTCCCTAGATACAAGTGTCATAACATGTACTTCTCACTAAATAAGACCACCATCTGCAAACATCCCCCTGTGGAATTCCTTAGGCATCCTACAGAAAAATGTACTTTTGTGTACACCTTCCTTTAAAATAAAGGTTTATCTCTAGAAGTATCACTTGATCATTTTGGTAAAAACCTCTCCTTTCTTTGTAAAATTCATGAAATAGAAAACAAAATCTGAATAAACGATAACCTGCTGAGCCACTTGCGTTCTCTGTTGTAAATGAAGCTCTAACTTTGGTTTTTATCTCCAACAGACAAACAACAGAAAGGGGAATTTGCTATAGAGGGCTACACCATCAGAATGAATAATAACCTTCGGAAGGATGCAAAGAAAGATTGCTGTTTTGAAGTCTTAGCTCCTGATAAGCGCATTTATCAGGTTGGGCTTTTCTGTGTTGACTTGAAATTAAATTGATAAAGCTGTTATAATTCCAGTTACTGAATTAACATTTCAGTAAAACAACTCTCACTGACATCTCAAGGAAAAAAGGAAACTCTTGCTTGCTTATATTGTATATTCATATATCAGGAAAAGAAAATGGATTTAAAATATGTATATATTCAAATATTATCTTTCTGGACAGGAGCAAAGAAATCTATCATCTTTATCTGTTGGTCATTTCTATGTTAGCACTTTAATATCTATTGTATTCTGTGTGATTTCTTGCATGAATTAAATAGTAAAAAAAAGTTGAAATATATCAGTATTAAATACATATTGTGTTGGTCATGGCTTTGCAAGTAAAATCTACGTAAAGGCCCATATCAGCTGTGCAATTCAGAGATCTATCAGCTAGACATCAATATGGAATGTAAGTTTAATGAGTTTTAAATATCTGAGATTGCAGTTGAAAGCCAGTTAATTAAGCTGTCAGGTAGTGTGTTGGAGTCTGACAAGAACATTTTTAAGAAAACTGTACCCAGCAGTCTAAAGAAATTCATGGGTGTCTTCTAATTGTCAAGGGCAAATTTTGTTCATCAGTTCTGGCTTTGACATTGATGAAGAGAAGCAGCTTTTTTTCTGCACAGCTGCCAGCTGCTGATCAGAGTTTCAAATCCATCATCCTCTCCTTCAATTACGTAAATTTGTCAAAATTAGCTGTACATTATAAGAAGCATCCTTGCAAGAAAAGTACCAGAAGACATGAAAAGAATTACTAATGGTTTCTTGAGGAAGTGACAAGAATGCTACAGTCCCTCTTTTTTATTGCTAATGAAATCGTAGTTGTGGTTTTGTCATTACTGCTAGCAGTTATTAATAAACATTTAATAGTTTACAGCTGCCAGTCCCAAAGAAGCAGAGGAATGGGTACAGCAAATCAAATTTGTAATTCAAGGTAAGCCAGCAAGCAGAGCAGTAGCCTTTATGGCCAGCATCTCCTGGTGATGGTAGTTCTGTCCACTGACATATCTGTCACCTTTCTATAGGTGGTATTCCCGCTTGCGCAAGCTTTGAATAGCAAATCCTAGTTTTCAATCATGTTGTAGCTTTTACGTGACTTTTCTCCTGTTGCAAGATTTTTGCTCTTCTCCAAGAACGCTATTTAGGTTGAAAGCTCTGCCTTATGAACATTGTAAGAAAATAAGCAGAATACACTGTAAGCACCGAGTCAAAGAAGAATTGTGTTTTGATTTTGCATAAATTTCTGCTTAGGCATTGTTTTCTAATAAATGTTAACTTTTTAAAATGTTGTTACATAGATACAGAATCTAATACTATTCCTGAGGAGGAAGAGGAAGAGGAAGAGAAGGAGGAAGAGGAATACGACGATGTTGGACAAATGAACAGTGAATCAGTTCATGGAGAAGCTAAAGGTATTATTAACATTTTTGACTTTGTGACTTGGGGTCATTTTCCTCTGCTTCTAGTTCGATAACTCTGAATGGCTAAAAAGTAACCCGATGAGTAAGAAGGTACTTTCAAATTTCAAGTTTTGCTATGACTTTGAAAAAAGAATGTGTCCTCACCCAGCTCTGAGTGAGAACAGTTGTTTTCTTTAGCAGGGGCATCAAAATAGTGCAAAATGTGTAAATATGGTCTCGGGGCTTTCAGCTCATGAACATTCTCGGGTATGCACTCTTTTTTTAATTAAGAAATTGCCTTGCCTTACAGCTTTTTCCACCAACTTGCCCATCATTTTTTTTTCTTTATTCATTTTGATGTTTATATTAAGCAAAAGTTTGCTATGACTCCATGTTATCAGCTGCTGCCTAGTGCATGATATGATGATCCTGCAAGAAAGCAATGTGTTGGTTTGGAAGGGCACTGGAGATGCACTGTAAATAGAGCAACATGAGTATTGACATTGTTTTGTTTCGTATCTTCCAGCATGGCTATGATTTATACACAAACTTTTTACTGTGGACGTTCTGATGTGTTCAAATGATTATGCCTCTAGATAGGTCCAAGTGCATCTGTTGCATGACAAAACAAAAGAGCTTTCCAAAAAGTTCTTGGAGTTGATTTATAGGCATTCAAGTTTTAGGAGAAGGGTTGATGACTGTATTTTAAGAAGCTATGAAAAAAGTATTTTTCAGTTAACAAATGATATTTTAAAGTGATATGACAATAATAACTTAGTATAAAATAATGTTCTACACCCCTTGTTGTTTGGGACGGTACAATTTTCGGCCATAACTTAAGAGGAAAAATCAGTTGTCATTTGACAACACATCTCTGTGTCTGTTAGGTTGAATATTATGACTATTGGAGAAAAAAACATTTTATAGTATGCCTTAGTTTTCATTTTAAGGTCATTTCAGTGAACGAAGGGAGCAGAGAACATGAGTGACCGGTGAAAATGATTAACATAGAATTGTAAAGTTGTAGCAGCACTCAGTTCTTTAAGAAAAGGTGTTTTTGGCTCTATTTCTTTGAATTGTATATGGACTACTTCAACACAGAATACATGTTCTGGCTCAGCATGTCATGCATACTGAAACTCCTCTACACTTAATACAAAATCTACATTACAGCACTTAATGTTATAGCTAGAGGATATAGCCAAAGCTTATTGCAGTGCCTTTTGGATGCTCAGGCTCTTACAGAAGTTGATCTTGTGTATTAGCTGTATCCTGGGATGGATTACTCTTTTCTGAGCTTCACTTACCTTACCTGTTCATTTGAATCTCAAACAACTGACTAGATCAGGAGCAGTAGCACAGACAATATTGGTAAAGGGGCCAATAGGTAGCACACACTTTGGGCCTTTGCTCTGAGCTCTAACTGCAGAGAACTGCTGCCTTGGTATGATTTTGCAAGAATTTAGAGTGCTTTCACTTATACCCCATTTTTATGTCTGTTTTCCAGGAACTGTTGTTTCCCAGTGTGGCTAATAATCTGAAATGTAACAGAACAGCTGTCACAAAGAAGGGATAGCTCTTCTGTTACCCAAGAAATCTACTTTCAGTTTTTAATTAAATGAATTTCTTTCCCCATGATCTTAGAGTGGTGCTTAATTTTCATGTTATCAAGTAGGGGTTATCGTTCTTTATCTCACACTTTTTCCGTCTCATGTATTTGAATTTTAAACTTTTCAGGAAGGGTCATTTTACTCTGTACAGTGGAGCTCTTAATTTTGACTGTGATGCATTGGCACAACTAAGTAAAAATAAAGCACAAGTTTGCAATAGATTTTTAGGTGATTAAAGCATCTTTTTATTTTCCATAAATGTGCTTTCATAGGAAGTTGCTTAAACGGAATAAAAAACTTACAGCTCTGATATCTTAGAACAGCTCTTCTCTTCTTAATCTATAGCATATTATTGAAGAGTAGTAGGTGAAATGCTAGCTGAAAAACCTCACAGGAATAGGCCTTGTATAGCTGTTCATATAAACTTGATGGTAAAAGAGCATACTCTAGTTTGGTCTCATCTACCTTTATTAGGCCTGATTGGTTGCATTTAATTCCAGTTGGCTGTCCTTTCTGTTTTCCCAGGTAAATGAATTACTCTTTCTTCCTTTCATGATCAAAGGCTGGAGCTTCATTGCTGTTACTTGACTTAAAAATCCAGAACGAAGAAGGAATTCTGAACACTTCTTAAGAGAACATAAAATAAAATAATTATTTGTACAGCCACAAAGCTATGCTAAGCTCTGGGATACAGAAGACAAATACACTAGATCCCTGTGAAGAGGGAGAAAAAATTAACCTTCACTTTGTTTTTAGCCTCAAAGAATCTTTATGTTAGAAGCTTCTGATCCTTTGTTTTGGCAGATCCACTAGCTTTATAAGTACTGAATTTTACATGCACAGCTCATTGTGCCTTGTTATGATTTATTTCAGTTCTCAGCCAGTGGTTTGCTGTAGTTATTCAGGTAGAATCAAAATGATCAGAACTGCAAAAGATTTCCCAACTTGTAAAACCTTTCTTGCCAAGATTCTTCAGGAAAAGAAATCTTAGTGCTGTCTTTAACAAACTAAGATTTTGTCTTTTTAATTTTTAATAAAAACATGAAGGAAAACTAGCTTAAGCAAAATTTAAAATATTATCAATACAGACCTATTTTTGCTTGATGAGATATTTATTTTCTACCTGAGTACACTTTATATAATTTTGCCATCCACAGCTAGATATTATAAAATAAAATAACTTCTAAAACAGTAATATTAAATAACTGTGTGTGTAGAGCTACCTAGATGCATAGTTTCTAGCTTAGTGTTGTTTTAAAGAATGGAGTTGTCCTTGTAAGGAGAGAGAGCACTTGCCACCTTTAAAGATATTGTCATCTGTTACAGGCCTTGAAGATCAAACTCTTTTATTACCTCAGGGTTTCAGGGACTGAATTTTGAAAGGCCTTCAGTATTATCTTCTGTGGTTCCACAACTGTATGGAGCACACACCCAAAACTACAATGCTAGCTACTGCCTGCCACCTTGAAACTTTCTACAATCTCAGCTTAGTTTGTGTGCTGTCTACAACACTCCTGCACAAAAGGAGAAAAAAGGGTGTCAATCTAAGCTAACATGCTTATCTTAATTTTTACTCTTGTGTTGTCTTTTATCTTCTGTTCTCTTTCTGCAAACTTGCATTATAGCTGTAGTTTCTGTGGTGTGCAGTATAGTTTCCATTAAAATGATTCTAAAGATAAGGTTTGATTCTTACTTTGGTGGTGCTTAGTAGGCACTAAAACGAAGAAACTGTTAATTGGTTGCTGTAAACCAGAGCAGTAGGTTTAAGTCAGCAGAGTCACAAGTGATTATGGAATCTGAGACATTACCTTAAGTCAGTTTTGTTACACCTGCTGGTATGTTGTCCAAATTCCTCCCACTTGATTTGTTTTGTCTCAAGTACTTAAGGAATTCTTTTGCTTCTTGCCTACGGAAGTTGTATACAATGCTGATGTGCTGTGAATTTATTTTTATTTTTATTTTTTTCCACAGAAAGAATTCTAAGTGCCCCAAAAAGAAGAATTTTTAATATGCATTTTTATATTTAAAGAAGTCTTTCAAAAAATAGCTCACAACTCGTTGAAAGGAATTTGCTTATTCAAATAAGGTCTTTTATTGCAAATACTGATCAATCATTTTTATAATACTTTCTGTGCACCAGCACTAAACGTTTGACACTATTGATTTGTAGAGCCAATCTGATGTGAATAGTATTTGACAGAAGTTGTTTGTTATTAAGAAATAGAATCCTGTCTCAGAAACGCTTGTCACCTTGGCAAGAGAAAATCATACAAAGTAATTTTACTTCTATCATAGGGTTTTTTTCGGTGTTGATGCTGTTTCTGGAAGCTGGGTTCGTGTCAAATGGGAACAAAGCTTTGTTTACGCATATGTGTCTTCAGTAGGTTATGGACACAAAGTTCATTCTTTTGAAAGCAAAGTAATTTCCTTTGGTAGCACTGTTTTTATCTAATTAAGAAGCAGTGCAATAATTCTGGTGCAAAACGTTCAGAAGAAATATCTTGGTATGCGAGAAAGTCGTTAACCATAAATTTGAGGAATTGCTGTAGTTTAGCAAGTCCAAAGCAAAATGTCAATTGTATTACGTGTATCTATGAAAATAGAAATGTTGGGCTTGCTCTGCTGCTTGGGTGTAACTGTGATGAATACTCTATAGATAGATCAAGGAACCTTTACTTTTTGAATTTGTGACAAATGACTGCATATCAGGCTATTAAAACTATTAGGTAGAGTTTTTTGAGAAACAAGAGCAACCAGAGGTTATATGGTGCCTCAGGCTATCGCTTCTCAACTTTTCTGGTTTCCACGAGGTAGCTATTAAAGAACCATAATTTATACAACTGGATTCTCAAATAAGACTCAGCAAGGTGGGCTTTAAAGGCTGAATTAATCACTCTGTTACTGTAGATACAAAACTCTTATTTGAATTTTTTAGCCTTCAGAAAGGCATCACCATAATTCTTCTGTGTATGTCTTTTCCTCTCAGGCTGCTTTTTATCTGCTACTCACTTTCCTTCTGATTCTCCTCAAAATGGAGAAAGTAGGCGATTTTTTTTATTTTTTTTTAATGTCTCATTTTGCCTAATAGATCTTGGGTTTTCTCTATCTAAAAGCTCTGAGTTTGTGTTCTAATGAAAAAAAAATTAACATCTTGGGAACTTTCAATACCCTCAAGAGAGAGGATGTAGTACTTCAGTCTGGTTTGTGGAAGGGTTTTGTCTTAGCAGCCTGTAATAATTATTCTGTCCTTGAATCCTGAAGGCAGCACAGAAAAAAGTGGGAATTAAAGGAATCTCTTTTTCAAAACAAAGCGCTGTCTACAGAAAATCCTGTGAATCCTAGCATGGAGGTTGTCCTTCCATTGTCCCATAATATACTGACTGAATCTATACTTGCTTCCATACCTGCCTCAAATTTATTTCCTTAAGAAGTGAGGTATCTCCATTACTAAATGTTGAACAGGAGTTTCAGATAATTCAATAAACAAAAGTTCAAGATGGATATAGTTTTGTCATAATTTCCATACTGGTCGTAAGACCCAAATTCTGGTTAAACTGCTTAGCTCAGGCCTACAAATGGTAGCTCTGGCTGGGTAACTGGAACTGTGGTATGTCTCTGGCACGAGAGCTAAGTGATCCAAAGTACTGGCTGAAAGGGAATTCAAGTAATCTGGGACTCTGGGGACCCTGTTTTTTCTGAGATCCAGCTGCATGCTAATCCCACAGTACCATGGTGAGCTGTCTGAGGAGCAGTTGTCATCTCCTGCTTATGGACTATTTCCAGATCCCTGCTGCCCTATGTCATTGCACTGAGGTGAGTCGTGATATGTGGCGTGTAGAGCTGGTAAGATCTGCTATCCAGGGTTGCTGGTCCCACTCTGGACCTAAGGTATGAGAATGGGATGGTATTTGTAGGAATGAATGTGGGAATGTTACCCAAAGTATGATATGTGTAAACAGTTTGCTTTGCAACTATCATTTTCTCCTTATTTCTGCTGTAACCAGATTTTTGTTTACTAGAGAATCATAAGAATATTTTCACAATTACTTTAGTTCATCATTTAGCTGGAGAAAGGATTTAGCATAGTTGATGTAATTTAATTTGATGGCATGGGCCATAAACAGTGAGAAGAGGCAGTGGTGTGGTTGTGGCTTTGTTACTTTTCATGAAAATACCCAAAGGTGAAAGCTGCTGAATTTTTTTTGATCAACGTGCAGTTAATGATCAACACAGAGAATGCAAAAATGTCTTGGTAGAACATTTTTAAGAGTTACAAGAGAAGCATCTGGGAGCCAGACTTTTCTTGTGGAAGCATGCCAACCACTGTATTGTGTTTCCTTTCACTAAAGGGAGCTATGCTGAAATGCCTTGTCTTCTGTCTCTTGTTTTTTGAGTAAGTTCATTTCTGGAGCCAGGCTATAAATTTGAATACTTTAACCCTGCAGATTATTAAAGGATATGATGTGGTTTAAACAAGATGCTTTCTATAGGAATTCTATGTATGTAAATATTATGTCAAGTCACATTTGTCCCAATTAGGGAGACGTAGTTTTCAGAAATGACTTTTAATTTTAAATCTTACCACTGATCAACGAGTATGGGAAACTTTACTTGACATTTACAGACTTTTTTTAGGTCTATCATATAAATTTAAGCCTGACAAATATAACCCCTGTACATGGTTGTCAAATAACACTGTAATACAGTTATACAGTATAGATTAGTTAATTGAATATTTGATTGCAAGATCTATTTACATAGAGAACTATTTATATTTTCTATGTAGATTTGAATAGCCACCACATTTATTTTAGCAAACCATTTTAATAATAAGGTTTATAAAATGTCATGCTGAACACTTAAACTATTTACATAACTAAGAGCTATTACCAGTTCAGAGAACAAACAAATTTCTTTTAGTTGCAGTGAATTCACATAAATCTTTATTATGTTTATACATAAGAATGTACTTACGTGCATGCCACACGTATTTAGCCAAACAATCTCTAGTGCAAATTCCTGTGAACCTACAATACAACCATGGAATCAACTTCAAAATCGTTTTTTTTGTTTTTTTTCCCTTCGAGCTACTAATTTTGCTTTCTGTCCAATAATTGCAGCTACTTTTTTGGGAGGGACAGAGGAGGGAGCATTTTTTGTTACTCAGTTAAATAATTAGATGAAGAAACATGTAAATAATGTTGCAGAATTGGAATAATTAGGTGTAGAAACATTAAACCCCAGAAGCTTTCATTGACGTTGAGGCCTGTTAAGAGCAGTGCCTTAAAATACATTATTTCTTCTTCAAATGTTTATGTATAGATTTACGTAAGATGCCTTTTGCCTTGATTTTGTATGCGAAGTTTGAGGCTTTAGGAATATTTTCAGAAGTGGAGCCAAAATCATGCTTTTGTTGGAAGCTAACACGAAACTACATTCAGAGGTGCTTCTGTTCTGGTGTAGAAGTTGTCTCATCTCTTGATCAAAAAACATAGGTAACATTTTTTCAAGTGCCTAATCAAACTTGAGGAATCTGTAAGGAGCTGGATGCTGGACCATCAGACAATGTTTTTTTTTAATTTATTTTTTTATTTTTTGAGTTTAATACGTTCTGACCAGTTCACTCAGCATATAGGATTAGACAATTCTAAGAGACTTGATTTCTCAAAAGCAATCTCTGAAATGGTGACTTTAAATACAAAGTGTCTGTGAATATAAAAACGGGAAAAGAATGAAGGAGTTTCTGGAAGTGGATTTCAGTAATTTCTTTTATTCTTCATTATACTTATTGTGCGCATATCCACAACTGAACTTGCTTGTGATGACCTTTATCTTTTCTCATGAGAAGAATTACTATTATCAGGTCTTTCTTCATGAGGAAATAAAAAGGTCAGTGCAAAACCCATTCCTTATTTCTATGCAGTGCACATTGCACTTTGGCATATTTGTATTGAATTGTATTAATAATAAGACTATTTTGGCCAAGAAATTTTAGTATTCCAAAATCAGTCATTCTAAATGGTCTGGTATGTACTCCACTCCCACTTTTCCTACCTTTTTCTACCTCCTCTCCTCCCAGGCTTGCTATTGGTATAACTAAGATTTTACATACTTCTATTCCTCCCAATCCCGTCAGATTAACTAATTTATTTTTTTTTTACTTTTTTTAACCTTCAAGTGACAAACTGTTAATTCTTTGTATCTGTGTTCGTCAAATTAAAAAAAACCCAGAATGTAAAGTTGTTGCTTTTTTTTCTTTTTTAATTGATTTAAACTTATTTGATATTTGGAAGACTAGAGCCAGGAACTGTACAAAGGAGTTGATTCAGCTGTCACTCAAAAGATGGTGACTGTTTATTTGGAAGAAGAGCTCCAAGCAGGAATCTGAATTCATAAAATCTTAATATATTCATCACTAAAACCAGGAATTGCCTGTACCCCTGTGTTTCTGTTGTCCCAGTGAATATATTCTGTTCCATTGTTCAGGTGACTGAGCATGTTTTTCTTTCATTGTGATTTTTTTTTTTTTGCTTTTAAAGTCAGAAGGGCCTTGTGAAGCCCTGGAAACAGCAACTTTCATATTAACAACCTCTGTGGTTGGTAAATGTACATAATTTGGAGGGTCTGAGGAGAATATTGACTTTACCTGAGTTGGCTGTGACTACAGAATGGGGCAAGGGCAGGGAAGTAAGGGTGCAGGGGCACTTCGTACTGGGGAAAAGAAAGAAAAAGAAAGAGGAAAAGTGCTGACATATATTTGAGTCTCAACAAGCAGCAAAGCATGCTCCTGCATTTCCTGAAAACTTGGTAGAATTATGCCCAGTAGAGTGAGAAAATCCACTTTGCAATAACTGTGGACGGCCTTGTCAACAATGCTCAAGTTTTTGTCTTGTGTGAGAGAGTAACTGCTTTTCCTTCAAGGACAGAGATGTGTTCTCTGATCCCTTAGTCTTCAGGCTTTCTGCTCTAAAACATTATAAAAAATACTTCCTGCTAGAAAAATATTTTGTTGCTTGTTTTTTTTTTTTTTCCCCCTGTGAACTATTGAGAAGTCATATAATATATTCCTGCTTTTAAAACCATGAGTTTTTAATCCATTGCCCTAGTATAGTTCATGTGAATGGGTACGAGTGCGATAAAATAGGAGAAATGCAGTATCTTTTTCACAGTGTATTTAGAAAGAGATTTTTTTTCCCTCAACCACTTCTCCAAACTTGCTCATTTCTCTCTACTACTTCACTCTGTTATTATTCTTTATAGCAATAGTTGTATGATCCAAACAACATTCTTCTGCACGAGACTAGAGAATTGAAGCCATAAAGTGCATTTTGTATTTTTCTCTAGTGGGACTGGGATTTACTTCACTCTTGAGTTTAGCAAACACTCTAACTCCAAAATACTTTTCTTAAGAAGGGAATGTTTTATTTGCTTTTTGGTTTTGATTAAGCCAAACCATAACATATACTTAGATTCACTGACAGGATGGTGTCACAGGAAGGTTGTTTTAAGAAAGATTTTTTTTTTCTATTTTTTTTTTTTTTCCCCAGAAAACGTGTAAGTGACATTCCAGAACTCAAATATCACTTCCTCTCCTTCTCGCCTCCTTTTCCTGCAGCATTGATCCTGAGTTAATTTATAACAAAATCTACTAATCTTTCCTGTGAGGGTGATGAGGTAACTTTTCCAAGGTCTTTTCAATAGGAGGCAGTGCTTCACTTTTAGCTGAGGTGGTTGCTTTGGTTATTCAGACTGTTTACACAATCTGCAGTAACAGTGGTGCACAGTAGCACCTTTTCAAGATACAAGAAGTGCAACTGAGGGGTGGGGAAAAAAAAAAAAAAGCAAGCACAGAATTTCTCAAAGAATTCAGGAAACCTCACATCTGGAGACTTGGCAATGTCTGGACAAGACTGAGTCATTTGAGCTAATCCTGTTCTCCAAAGTCATTATCTTCAGCTGTCTCATACATGAACTATTAAAACACACAGACCCTTATAAGAAGTGCTGCTGAACAGCTTAGCGTGGAGAACCAGAAGAAGCCAAATGCTGTTTCCTAGAAACTCGATCTAACGTGCAGATTTAGAGCAGGGTGTCAGACTAAGCAATTTCCACTGGTCCCTTCTATCCCAAAGGATTTAACGATTCTAGATTTTTCACTTTGTACAGCCAATGCTATTTGTTCAAGGCCATTGGGATGTCAGTACATTGTCAAAAATAGCACCAGATTTGTGTTACTGTCAACTGGTTGGACAGAGTGGCGCGTATACTCCACCTTAGTTACTCTACAATTTAAATGCTACTTGTTTTCACAGAGCTGATTAAAACTTGCACAAAAAGTGTCAGTTGGAGATCCTGTCCGGTTTAGCTGGTAGTATATTCAAATAAAACCTCTTGCTTTCATCTTGGAATCAGACTTGGATGAGATGTGTGGGCAGACACTGGGACTAGGAATTGGCATGGGTTGTCCTCAACTAAAACTAAAGCATCTCACATCTGTGTCCCAAAATTTTTTTTTTTAATTAAAATGTGCTTTTGTATTGTTCATAACCTGGACATCTCCTTCTGTATTCTGTTGGGATACGATTCCGTGTGGTCTGTTTCCTATCGTATTTCTGAGCACATTTAATGCAGATGCACGTTTATTCTGAGCACCATTTATTCAGATGCAACTTCTGCTTCTGCTCATGTTTTGATGTCACCTCCTCTGCAATCCTATTATTTAACTTGTATCTGGGTAACCCTTTTCTATCTCCTCTGCTTGCATTGTGGAATTTTTTTTTCTTTTTTTTTCACTCAAGCTTGTCATGCAGGCATGTAACTTCTCTGTTTGAGATATTGGGTGCTATCTAGCTGACTCACAGAAGTAGGAATAAAGCAGGAATTGTTCTCTCTTGTGTCATGGAAAACAATTCTTATGTTTATAATCTCCTCTCTTAATAGCAACCAACTTGCCTCCCACTTCTGTCACTGTCCTGGAGGCATTTTCATCCCCAAACCATGCACCCCAGCACAGTTAGATGGAGCTTTAATAAAATGATAGTCTGTGTCCCCCTCTCTGCTGCCCTCCATGGCCAGAGAATAGTATCTTCAGCAGCCTTTTCCACGCTGTTTGATTTGTTTACAGAGTGCACCAGTTCGCTACTGGCAATGCAGGGTGAAATGTCAAATAGTTGTGTGTAAATCTTACAGCAATCCGTCATGTCCAGGAGAAACTGGGGGAAAGGGACAGAGCTGTGGCAATTATTGGGAGGATTATCAAAACTAGAGTTTTGCTGCTTGGATTTGGAAATCTCTCCCTACAGAATGGCTGGATCTAGAGTCTAAAAGAAGACACCAGAAGGGAAAATCTCTGCCTTTGTAGATACACACACCAAGGTAGATAAGCCTAGGATTGAGCAACACGTGAAGGATTTGTGAGTTATAAAGCTGCTTAGGCTAAAACCTGGTAAGAGTGAGGTGTATGTGTGTATAGAGCGAGACTACTGCAGAGGACACCCTCCCAGGGCTCCCCTGGGAAGCACTGTCCTCAGGTAAGGCATCTTGTCATCCCTGCATGAAACAGGGTGTTAGTTCTTACTCCTTTACCCCCAGGTGGTCTCTAGTCCTCCCTGCTAACATTAGCAGAAGTTTGACCAAATAATAAAAAGGTTTTGTTCTTAAATTTTGTGTATTTACTGCTCCTTCTTTGGAATTCTTAAATTTTTCTCTGAACAGTCTTGTTTGTAAGTCAGTCAGTTCTCACTAACTAAAAAAAAAAATAAATGACATAGCTGGATTGATTTATGCTCCTTATTAGAGTAACGACCCATCCGTTTTGGGGTTAGGTCAATTCATAAAATTATAAATCTGGGAGAGAAAAGGTCTTGACTCTTTCCCAAGGCGAGTATTTATTCATGTTTGAAAGTTCTTGTTTACATTTGTGCAAAGTCATTATTTGGTAGCGAAAAAGCAACATGGAGGAGTGTAATACTCCTGTTGTTACCATGCTGTTGTATCTTTTACTTTTTCTTGTGCAGAGCAGTGTAGACCCATGGTGTTCAGCAGCAGCAGAGTTCTTCATCTACACACCTTTTTGTCTGCATGTGTCTGTCACCCCTGCTGAGTACAACAGTAAAGACGCCGCAAATTTATTTATTTTTAAATAAATAATTATTTAATAATACAAGTATTTCTGCGGCGATTTGTCTTACGAGACCTGTCTGTTTGCTTATAACCTTCTGACACCAAAATGAGATTTCCAATGTATATTAGTATACATCACAAGCGTGCGATTGCTCCTATCGTTCTGAAAGAAATGAAAAATTAGTTCGCCGCAGTAGTTTTTGTCTGAACTGATCAAAACATCTTCCAGTGGTTTTTCTAACAATATGTGATTGGAATAGCAACTTCACATGTCGTAGAGTTCCACGCTTCAGCCGAGAGGCATGTAAATACAAGCTGCTTATTTGCAAGAAGCTTCCAGATTTGCAATATGATTGCTATGGAAACCACACAATGAAAACCTTATAACCATCTGTGTGGTTTGGTAGATTTTGCTGCATAGCTGAGCTGGTTTTGTTTACTGTTACTAAAGTGTTGAATGGAATATATTAACCCACAAACTGGGATTATCCAAGGTACAAACCAGTAGTGTGCAATGACAATGTGTCAGAGACTAGAAGACAGTAGAATACCAATTAATATTGGCATTAAACCAGAGTCTAATGTAAAAAGATGATTAAGTAATGTGTTAGTGGAGGAGACTGCTAAATTTATGCATATTTATCACGGAGATGCCACATTCCATTGAAGGAATGCACTATTCAAGCCAAACTCGTATCTATTTTATACTCAAATAGTCTGGGTTTTTTTGTGTTTGTGGTTGTTTTTTTTTTTTTTATACCACCTCACCCTTCAAGAAAAAGAAATTGGAAGGAAAAAAATTAATGGATTCATGTAAAAAACTTCAGCTACTGTAGAATTTATTGTTCACTTTTTAAGGTCTGTGGATGGTAGAATCCTCTATGATTAGGTGATTGCTTTTCTGTTTCTTGGTTTGTTTTTTTTCTTCAAACTGAAAATTAAATAAATAAATTATTTTTCAACAGCTTTCATGGACTAAACCCTTAACAAATACAGCTAGTTTCTTGTTGCATTGTCACCACAAGAACTTTTTAGGTTGTTTGCCATTGAAGTCTCTGAGTACCAGCAGAGTACAGAACATAACCTGTACCTCAAGGGTTCTTTGGATCTACAGCTCTGGAAGAGTTCACTGGTTTGATTAGTGTTTGTAAGTCTCATTGCGACGTAGTGAGAAGGTGGAGAAGAATATTTTCTTACAGCAGTAGTAGTGAAGGCGTGAAGAAGAGATAAAGAAGAAACATTGTACCAGATAATTTTAAGTGTCTGCATGACTCCTCTTACACAGTATCTTAACAGTACAGAGGGACTTCTATGGTATTTTTTTATTTTAATTTTTCATCTTTTGACTCTATTCCATGTTGCAACACAAACTTTAGTATGTCTTGGCTGACTACAGCCATAATTCCTGAGGTAATTGAGGTTGCTGTGTTTAAAAGCCATCTCCTGCGTAAAGTTATCGCTTCAGGACGTAATACCAGAAAACACCACTAAGAACCATAAGTTCTTTTTTACGATCCTAAGCCAAGCCTATTAGATCTTCTCCACTGTGAGCATTGATTGCATTAGCAAGTAGTGTGGACCGTTTGCAACAGATTCATAAAGCACAAATTTGTGCCAAGGATCTGATGTTCATGCTGTGTGTGTTTCAGAAGAAAACTGTTTTCCCATAAAGTCACTTTAGTCTGGTTCCATGGATGAAGTGCCCATTGACAGCTGGACCATGTTCAGTCTGTTTCTGGAGTGCCTCTTCCAGTTTAAATTCACTTGAAAGTTTGTCCTCTCTGTGACAACTCTGTAGTGTAAAGCAAAGTGGGGATGGTTGGGATCCAAACCAGTATGATAATAAGGACAGCCTCTGTTTGAATTTGGGACCTTTTCAGTATGCACAGAGTCTTCGTTTGGATATTTTCTCATCTTCAGATATGGATCTAACTCTTGTTTCTAGGAAATACATTTTTCAGGAAGGGAAATGAATATGTCCTACATTTTTCCATGAAACCGTAATGCAATGACATGTATTCAACACTACCTTATGAAAAAAATCTCTTCAAACCTCCTCTGCTGTTTTACTTCAGTTGAAATATCTTCCACTAAAGTCAGTCCTGAGTTTAAGCTCGTCTAATGACCACGACAGTGGTAGAGTTAAAACCCACAATACATCCAACGTATTAATTGACAGAAGTCCAAACATTCAGTAGCGTGTAATAAGAACATTTATTTGATCAATGCATAATACTCTCTGTGTTAGATGAAACTGGGTTGTTCTGAGAAAAGGAAGGATTCCTAGAAACTGTGCCTGATAACGGGATAATACTGCACATGAGTTATGTGACAGTGGTAGGGAAGCCACAAAATGACAGTACCTCCCGGTGCTCTGGACAGCACACCAGGATAGATTTTTACCATTTGTACTCTGTCTGTGAGTGCATAAAATTAATGAGTGTACTTGGAAATGTGCAACAAGCGTTACACCAAGTGGGGGGGAATACACTTGAATGCAGTAAATAGTTTAGAGCATTTTATGTTTACCACAGTTTCAGATTTTCCCCATTTTATTGGTTTGGGGTTTTTTTGTGTGTTTCGTTTCCTTGGCTTAAATAGTAGTTTATATTCATCTCGACCAGATTTTTAATTAATCAAGAGTTAGAGAGAAAAAACTCTTGCTGCCTTAGTAGGGCAGAATTTCAAAGCTCTTTGTAGAGTGAACCTGATGATGTAATTGTAATATTTGTAGGACTGCGTATATAGGTTAACAGCAATTATACATACTCATTTCAACAGGTCTACTCTTGTGCTTTAAACATCTGCTTTAATGTTTGCAGGAACAGTCTTGTGGATAGATTAAATTTTTACGAGGCTAAAAATCCTTTGAACAGTTGATATAAAATATACCCTTTGTCAAAGTAGATAGGCAATTACATAAAAGTTGCACAATAAGGAACATTTTGAGAATTCTGAGTTCTGTATCTGCTGTCTGTCATTAATAAAATATCAAAATTAGTTGCTGAAACGTGTTCCTTAAAAAGAAGCGTGCATTTCTGTTTAAGATGTGATGAGTAGTGAAGCCAAATAGTTTAAATGTATTAAAAGTCCAATTCTTGTTTGAGAAGTGGGTTTATCAATATTCTATTTCCTCATTCAGTACTGCAGCTTTGTCACTTTTGATATACTGTAAAGGCCAAGATAAATCTGTTTCTACTTCCTTCTGAACCTAAAGAAAGAATACAACTAAAAACCCCTCACAGTTTATTCCCTTTCCTTTTTTTTTTTTTCCCTTGTCAACAGAATTGTGGACTGTGAAATGTGAGGAATGGATCTTATGTCCCTGTACTGAGCAGAGAGTGGATTTACTTAAGTGAGGGCGTGGGCATGAGAAAGTTTGTCTGTGCCGGACAGAGTGTGGAGCACATCTTTTGAAACTGCCTGTGGGGATTTCAGAGCGTTCCAAGTCTGCTAGCCAGAAAACATGCTTCAGAGCTGATTGCTGCCAGGCTTTCTCTTTTCTTCTCTCCCCAAACTTGCACTGAGTTATTTGATACAGTCTGGCTTGCTTAAAACCATGGTCGGGCACAGCAGGCAGGAGCACTGACCGTGTGATATGTGTAGTGGCCGTGTTCCTGTCATGCAGGTGTCCACCTAGGATGTCCCTATGACAGTGTTGAAGGTAAGATGTCCTCTGCCTTCTCTGCAAGACTTCTCTTAAGAACTGAATTCTTGCGTGGACTGGGGATACTTTTTCCATCCTCAGTTTCCTTTTCTTTATCCTGGCGAGAAATGTACGTAGCAGAATAGGAGTCTCATACTAATTGTCTCAGAATGACTGAAAACCAGCAGAACTGCAGCTCCCTATGAGCGCATTCAGAGCAGAAATAAAAGGGAAACAGATGTTCACATTTGAGATTTGTGAAAGAAAGATCTTGGAGCGTTTCGGTGGGTGGGGGAAACTACAGAAATAACAACATTCCAACTTCTGCACAAATGCAAAATAGTAAACAGGGCTTACGATCTGGAAATGGAGAGTGTGCCTTTCAGGCTGATGTGGGCTGTAATTCCTGTCAGCTGAGGTGTCCCTTCAGAGTTTCATTTGCAGTTATGTGTTTTGCAAAAGAATGGGTTCCTTCAGAGGCTAAAGTGCCAAGAAAACAGAGTCCAGGAGAAAGTTACCACTGTTCCAGGTAATTAAATTTTTTCCCCTTTATGTTGTGTCTGCACTTTCTTTTTACCTTTATTTTCTTATCTTTTCCTTTACTGTTTTAAAATAATGTTTTTATAGCTCTGTAAAACTGTCTTTTCCACCTGTGTATTTGATGGCAGCACAACTGCTTAGCACCACTTAGGATGCATGAAAACCACTTGAGAAGGATTTATAAAGTAAGCCAATTTATACAAGGTATTCCTTCCTGAATTACTTTGTAATGACTCAATTAGCTTTCATTTCTGCACAAAGGAGATTTAGTTGCATAAATTAGCTTATCATCATTGAGGAAGTGTCACTGCTAAAGGACAGTTTATAGATACAACATGCAGTTGCTGTCAAACCTATAAGAATGTAATATAGACATCTGTGTATACTTTGTGCTTGAGCAGAACAGACTTCTGCCATTCAGAGACTAACAGGGGACAACAAGTTGCCCAAGGGACTGGCAGTGCAGACGTCTCTGAAAAGGTCAACTTGACACAGGCTCTGACAATCGACCCAAAGCTCTGTCTTCTTTGATAAAAATCAGATAAACTTAAGACCACTAATTGATCTGCAGCCTGTTTAAATGTTGGCCATGCATATCTTCATTGCATATGATTACCACAGAAAGCAAATGAATTGGGTAAGAAATGCCAGAGTCCAGTGACAGCAGCATAAAAATTGGAAAAGGACACAAATGCCCAGAAAGGCTGTGAAGGATATTCTCTCAGCTTTAGCTTGGCAAACTGCCCTTGTGCTAATTATCTCCGGGACTTGAAAAATAACTGCAAACACCATCTAAAGTCACATGGCCAGACAACTTTTCTTGACAGAAAGGTATTTCCAGTTATGCTTGAAAACAAGATATATATGTGCTTCAAGGGCACAGACCTTTAGATAAACCATTGGTGATTTGACACAGCGAGTAGAGAAGACTTGCTGCTTATCAGACCTTACACCTTTTTGAGATCTGCTGCATTGTAACTGTGACCTGCACTGACATGCAAGCTGGCTCTCCTTCCCCCATCGTACATAATGCACATAATTCTTTCAGGGCTGTCAAGGAAAGGGTGGGCAAGAAGAGTTCCTTTCGGAAGTAGCTCTGCAGTGCTCTTCCTGTTGCAGCATGTGGAGAGGAAACAGAGGCCTGATTTCCTGACCCGTACAGGAAAGCAGGAGCAGGTTGCTGTGAGGAGTTTTGGGTTGCTTTTCTTGGAAAGGAAACAAGAACCAAGTCATCAGATGCTGTTTTAGCATTGTGCTCTGCTAAAAACATGTGTAAAACAACATGACTCATTACAGCCTTAATATTTAGTACTCATTTAGACATTACTGTAATTATAAGAGTGTGTTGTCATAATGGAGCGTGAGGTCAATCCAATTATAAAGTTGCCAACAGCATATTTTTTTTTTCACTAGTGTATCTCCTTGAAGTTCTAAACAGTCTTACTTTTAAGAAATCAAAACCTTAGCACCTTCACTTCTGGAAAGTTTCGACTGCTATGAGAAAAGCCTTTATCAGTCTTAGTAGTATTTGTGTAATGTCCTTGAAAATACCATAACAGTTCTCTCCAGATATCAGATTTGTTTCAAACAATAATTTTCTGATCTGATCTTTCTTAGTTAACTATTTAACACTGGAAATTTGTTTGATTTTTAGGGCTCAGTTGACATGAGTATTTCTGATAGGCGTTACATCATAAATACCTAACCCGACTCAAGAATATTTAATGATCCTCCACACAAAGAGTGAATATGTTCTTCAGCTTTACTAAACATGAACTTCACAAATATTCTGCAAATTGTCTGTGAGCTCAGCCTGATAAGTGCTTTTAAAACACTTTTTCTTAGCTCCTACTCTTCTCTTGCCCTAACTTATCTCTAATTCAATTAATGTCCAGACTTGAGTTCTTTTTGTTCCTTCAGTCTTGATGTTGACTGTTGGATAACTTTAACAGGGCACTAGCAATTAAATGTACTTAAAAAT
Source organism: Baryphthengus martii (assembly GCA_013396935.1). Lineage (NCBI taxonomy): Eukaryota > Metazoa > Chordata > Aves > Coraciiformes > Momotidae > Baryphthengus > Baryphthengus martii. The sequence goes on from VWZK01018169.1 coordinate 64,657, forward strand.
ACCAAAGCATTGAAGAATTTCAGTTATATCATACAGCTTTCTGGGTCTTTTTTGCTACCACTATCTACCTGTTATCACTGTTTTACTAAGTGTCATGTTCTGTGCTGTCTTCAGCATAAATACCTTGATTTTAGAGTAACCAAGGAACAATAGGAGAAGGGAAGTGAGGAAGATTGTGCTGAACAGATTGGGCTGGATTAGAGGTTGAGTCCAAATAAATACACTACAATTATTTTGCCCTTATTTCAGAATTTTTGTGGCATGTGGGGGAAAAGGGCAAGTAAGTAAGTAACAGGCATTCCTTGCAGTTTAGGATATCATCAGAAGAAACTAATGATTGTGTTCTTGAACAGAGTATGTCTCATTTGGGCACTGAGACTCAACACTGAGAGTCTAAATCACTTGTGTAAGACAGAGTCATTCTGACAGAGTTAATTTTGAACTTCACCTGTCTCTCCATCTTCTCCACTGGAGAGGAGAACATAGACATTTCTTCATTCCACAAGCAATGTGTAAGCAGATAATACAACTACTAGCTCTCAGTCACTACCATAGTAGGGTTTGCTAACATAGGTACCATCAATGTTAAAGTGGAAGATCAGTGGAAATGAGGCACATTCATGTTCATTCTACTGTTTTAAGTAGTGCATTTCCACACTTGGGCTGTAATTCCTGTTTTTGTTATGACCAGTTTAGTTTTCTGCCAGGTTGGTGCTCAGAAATGGCAAGGGCCAAAACTGGCACAAGGGAGGGGGCAAAAATGGAACAGCCTGCAGTTAGGTTGACTTAGACTGCAGTGGGACAGCACACTTAAATCCCTCTGAAATATATAATCTTAATTTGTTTTTCCAGATTTTTTTTTTATATGTATTTTTTTTTTGTCTACCGAGGCTGTTAGAATATTCCTGCAACTTTTTTTCCTCTTGAGTAATCCATGGGCATTCTTAAGTTGTAAACAGTCTGCAATATTTGAAGTGTATGCTTGAGTGATATACTTGTCAGATTATTTATTTCTTAACCTCAGCTGTTCACCTTTCTTCAAACTTGTATTGCCAGGTGACAGTGTTTTTCAGTGAAATAAGCAGCCATCAGGAAGGCTGGCAGCTGTTGCTGCTTCATTTATCCAATAAATTCTGAAGTATTTTCATGAGTATATTGGACAAAAATATCTGTTGTTCCTGTTACTGGAAAAACAGAGATGGCAGAAGGAAACCATGAGGAATTCTTTGTGGAAGAGTTTCAGAAACTGTTGGATAGTTGTTCATCCACATAGCTGTCCTGGAATGAAAGAAATACTTCCTGGAGAAGCAAGCTACCCAAAATCCTACTCAGCCATTTCTTGTGATTGGTAATATTAAATGCAGTGTGTAGGTAAAGCCAAACTGCTTTCTACGCTCTGCTACGCATTTGAATTTTTTTTTGGTCATGTCTTATTCATGTTTATGGCCTAAGTGCCGTGCCTTCAAAATATGACAGACTTTAGTTTAGCAATTATGTAATCGTAGTATTTTTAAGGCACAAAATATTTCACAGTGTATAAGAACAGAGTGTAATTGTGACAGGGAAACGGCAGCAAATCAACACCTTTTGAATTTGAACTCTAATGGGCATCTAAGTTCTTGATGCTGTTTTCGGGCATTACATGTGTTTAAGATAATTCACATTATTTCATTATTGTATAAATACAAAATTCCTTTGCCCAGGTGTCCTGGTTTTGTTTTATTCAGTTCTTCAGAGGCAGTCAAATGAAATTTAGCAGGGTCCTCTCTAACTGAAGAGAGGCTGTAGTAAGAAAGAGTCTTTTTCAGCTTTTATTTATTTATTTATTTTTGTTCTACTGTGTTTGTGAAGCACTGTGAAACATTTTATGAAGCAATTTTCCCTTTAGGTGTATAATTTCTGAAGTTAAACTTACAATTGGCTTTTATGTGTGTGCAGTTGCACTTAGAGAATTTGGAGGAGCTTGTACTGGTGGGTACGAGAGAGGATTTCTAACTTGAAATTAACACTTGGTGCAAGACCAGCGTAGTTGTTCACAAACTTAGACAGGCACTGTCTCTATTTTTTTCATTTCTGTGCTCCTGGGATACTGGTATATGGTTTTCTGAGATAAGTGGCTTTTTGATTAAAACAACTCTGTCTCATGTTGAATTCACATATGAGGGCACAGAGCCATGGCTAGTCTTTGGGCAACATCTTCTCTGTAGAAATAAGCTTATTTTGAAATACATCTTTTCCAGTGTTGCTGTGTTTTTATTTGAATTGCTTTCCCACTTTAAGGTGTAATTAAATGCTTATGATGGGCATCTAGGGACAGATGCTGTCCCACCGCTGTGGGATCTCTTCTGTTGCTATATTCCCCATGTAATTTCCATTAACATTAAGAGGAGTTACTTCAGGCACATAAAGGTGAGAATAGACCTTGAAGTGATAAAGGTCAGTGTGAAAAGTCATGATTCATTTCAGTGCGATTGTGAAGAAGTAAAAATCCTGATGAATGTATTTTAAACCAAATCAATAAGACAATTGCTGAAAGATTTGAAAGGTGGAATATACAGAAGTAGCTCTTTTAGGTTTTTTTCTCACGTGGACTCTTATATTATCTTTTATGAGATAGAGCTGGAAACTGTGGTCAGTGCTGTGTATGAGATTCTGGTTTAATAATCATCACAAATTAATTTAGCACTAACCCGTGTTACTGTTTATAATTGTCTAATGCTAAATTGGTGAATAACAAGAATCATGGGAAGGGCCAAAATCTGGGGGTGCAACATTTGAAATCGCTTCTGCCTTCCTCTTGAAATGATTCTGTCTATGCCTATGTAATAACCACACCTCTTATTTCTGAACAATTGGGAGGTTTTATATATGTATATATTGCTGCTTTTGCTGTGATGCTAGAAGAATTTGTGCAATGGTGGTCAGAACGCCCTCTACTGCTCTGTAGCAAGTGGTAGCTACTAATCACTCGTTGATGGACAATTAAAGGGTGGCTAGCTTGCATAACAACTTGAAATTCAAGGCTGTGAATATTTAGCCTTATGACCATATTGCTGTCAAAACAAGATAGCACAGAACATAGACTGAAATGGATAAATAGAAAACAAGCTCTTTTTCCTCATACAGAGAGTATTAAAATTAAAATCAGTATTTGTCACAATAGGGAAGAACAAGTTGAATCCTGTTCTATTTTTTATAGCATGACACTTTCTATCGCTCGATACTTGATATTTGAGCAGGATTTTTTTTTTCAGTAATAAAGCGAACCGATCATGATTAAATTGCAAACTATAAATAATGGTATAGAGTGCTAACGACATGCAAATGTAACTGTTACATGTTGGACTAACCAGCAAGCCTGCTGTTCAAGGATCATATAACAAAACTAAGATGACAGCCTTGATCCAGCCAGTTCAGTGATATTTATGTTATCAGAATTAGAAGATAGCTTTCCAGTGATGTAAATTATTAGTACATATACATTCTGCCTGCTTAGTGTATACATAATGTAACTGGTCATCGCAGCGGTATTGCTTACATTCTTTTTGCATTAACTCATCCCACTCGGTTCTCATGGAATTAAAAACAGGAAATAGTTTGCAGCGTAACAGAAGCACCCAGTGTATTTAACCGTGTGTGCGCGCTGTGTTTCAAGAGACGTACTCTGTATTGTAAGTGTATGACAAAGCATTTATTACTGTGTTATTGCCGTATTACAGAGCAAAGAGTGCTAAATAATCAATCAGTTAATGGTCTGTATGGCAGCTTGAACACAGCACATCCATTGTGCTTATGCTGGTAGAAGGATGAGTTTATGACTGGAGTGGAGTTGCATGTTTAGCCAGAGCTTAATGTCCTAAACTGGAGCTGACACAAATATTTTTAAAATGCAGCTTCAGCACCAGTTCCCAAGTTCTCCAATATTTCAGAAGGAACAATCAAGGATTATCTCAGAGGTTCTCAGGGAAGTTATTTCGTTTTGTTGGAATAGGAGAAGGAGGGGGAGTGTATCACGAAATACTTATTTTGGCTTCCTTTCACAGATTATTATTAGTTCTATTTGAGCCATTTTATCAGTTTGAAGTTGAGATGCAAATACGGTTTTGCTGGAAATATCTTAGTAGAGGAAAACTAGTGGCTTTAAGTTGCAGCTGGAAAATGCTTTGGAAACCTGTAGCTACATGTCTTTTAAATGATACAATTTGCCAGTGAAGGGCTCGCATCAGACTTGTTTTCCACTTGCTTTTGTGTTATGAAGGAGCTGTTTCTAAAAAGAGGAGTAAGAAACATGTGCTTAATAAATTGCTTTGTACTCTGTGGAGATTTAAAGAGTAACTTTAATCCCCCATTATTTATCCTTATGTAATCAGATGCCGTTTTCTTCGCAGATTGCAGAAATATAAATTATGCCAACTTCTATCGAGCTTTGTGGGACTGCACAGGAGATCAGTCTGATGAGTTGACATTTAAACGTGCCGACGTTATCCAGGTTGTCAGCAAGGTATGGGATGCTACTGGGGGCCACACAGTTGTAAAACCAGCCATGGCAGGAGGGCACATTCCCACAGTTCTAGTGGGGGAAGTTGGCACTCCCTTTCAGATCCTTTGTTTGCAATCAGATATTCACTACCATTAATTATTTGGTCAAATGAACTATAATCGCATTTAAAACATAGCTGTGTAACAGGAATTTAACTTAAAAGCATGTTTATTTACTTGTTAAATCTTGGCTACTATTTGTTAACTGATTTAATGGGAGACAATGTGTCTTTCTGTTTGTAAAAGTTATCCTGGTAGAATTTTAAAATGTCTTGTATGTTATGATTTGTTTTGTTTCCTGTTTTATATTTTCCTGACTTTGCTGATTCTGACTTTTGGGGCATCCAGCTACAGAGGATGGTTTATTTTGTTGAACTGTGCTTTCATTTTTGTATGTATATTGTAATGCTTTGACGGCTCAGATTCCAAATTTGTTTGCTCTGACAGATTTGGGCAATTGTTAATTTGCTGCTTTCATGTTTGCAAAGCAAATGAGAAATATAATTCTTGTCATCTAAAGTGATGATAAGCAGTATAAGCATGAAATTTTACTCTACTTCAATGTTGGTTAATTTTCTTATTTTTCCTTAACTCCCCCCTGCCAAAAAAACCCAAAACCTCTCCTAAAATATATATCTCATGGTCCATTGAAGTCTACTTCAGAAAAATTCATGAAAGGAAATTTTCCCCCATATATCAGAAAAAAGCTGAGCTTTTCAAGTTCTCATTGAAAAAACCCACCTTTTAAAATATATGTAGAATATATATCTTAGATGTAATTGCTGTTCAGTATAATTAATGCCAAAGCTATTGCAGGTCATTGAAATACACAAGTAGGTGTATGAAAGCTAAAGGCATCTGTTTGTCTTAGTTTCAAACTCTTCAGTTTTGTCACAGTTGCTTTAAATCTTCCACGACGACTGCAATATTTCTGGATAATAAATGTAACAGCTTCTGTTTGAATAAATTTAAGATTTATGGATAGAAACACAGTCCTATATAAAAATATAGAAGACGTATTACTAACGGTAATGTGACCATGTATGTCTTTTGAGGTATTTCATTGTCACTTAAACTAATAACTGAATTGCATTACTGAAGGCCAGATAACACTCTTGGATTGGGCAGATTTTCCAGCAGTTTTACAGCACTGAAGAATGGTACTAACTTAAAAGAACTACATCTTCCCCCTGTCCCTCCCCTAAAAAAGCCCGTGAACAAACAGATTCCACCGTACGAGTTTGGCCTCTGTGGGTTGTGCATTTTTGGTACATCATGGGGACTATAAAATCTTAATCTTCAGTTTGTGGGTAGAAAAAAAAATCATTTGCTACTCCTTCCCCAAAAGAGTGAGGAATTTAATTTAAAAAAAAATGAAGCAGAATAGGAAAACAGTAGCTTAAGCTGTCCTCTGTATATCAACTGTCTTGTGGTAATGCTGTGATTAATCTGTTATCAGTCCTTGAAACGGGCTTGCTGCTGCTGCAGCTGCAGATAGATAGAGCCTCTCTCTTTGGGAATGATTTCTACTCCAAAATACAGCCCAGAAAATTCAGCCCTGTTTCGTTTAAAGATTGTTACAGCTTTTTCAGAAAAAAAAAAAAAAAAAAGAGTGTTGGCTGCTCCTGTCAGCTTTGAATTTAGGGTCCCTGGAGGGGAAAGTGCCAGAGAATTATCCATCTTAACCCTCCACTTGGTTCAGTTTCAAGGTCTGATCATTTCTGAGCTCTTTGGCTGGTAAGTGAAAATAGAACCAAAGGAAAAGTGAACCGAACCATCCTGAAGTGGGTCAAGACTTTTCTTCAAAAAATAGTTCCTAATCCACTACATTAATACCTGGATTTTGTGGCAGTCGGCAGGAATCCTGGCATTTTTTATTTTATTTTATTTTTTCACACCATCTAGTGGTTGAAAATGCGAGATGCAGGTCCTGCCGGGAGGCGATGTGTATGGATCCAAAATGGTGTCATAAATTCAGCTTCATCTTGAACCAGGCTATGGCTTTATTGCCTTTCTATCATATGGCAGCCAGGTATGACTATTACTCTTGAAAATCACATTTTGCTGATAAGGAAGTAAGTACAGGTATAGCAGTATCGTGGCGGAAAGAGCGAAGCGTTAACGAAATACCGAGCATATTTGTGCAACCTGTAATAGTTCTTTGTGTTACAATGAAATATAAATGGTATAGCCTGCTCTGATGAACGTGCTTAGATAGATATTTGTCTCTTCCCAGCAACAGTTATGCCAAAGCAATGTATTTTTACCTCCTTTTCGCACACCCTCATAGAAATTAGGGGAAAAGTGACTATTTTGTTTCCAAGAAATGACATCATTAGTAAAACAGAAGTGATTATGAACCAGTTTAGCAAATTTGGGCGTTGATCTAATTTAAATAAAGCAAGTGGAGCAATGTGTTACATTGAAGTTTTTAGGTGAATGCCTCGTAGAAGAATGAGCAAGGTCTTGATTTGGCAACGTTTCCTTCCTAAAACAGCTAAGCATTCTGCAAAGATAAATGCCCCATAATTTGCTTTAAACCGAGCATCGAAATGCAGTGTTAGTGCAATGAGCATGATTTGCAGGTTATGCTCTGATAATAGAAATACCTGTGCCTGACTCATGTAATTACTGCAGAAAAGTGTGTTTTCCTTGTTTTAAAGGCGCAAAAACTATTTTACCTATTATCTAAATATTTATGTCCATTGTGGCATTTGTGTGGGAGCAGTCTTCTGGGCTTTTTCACAAAACCTCCCAAACTCCACAGTTGTTTTTTTTCTAGTTTTTTCTACCTTTGAGAGTTTCCTTCAGAAGTTGAGTTTTTAATCTGAGCGGCGTTAACACAACTGTTGCAATTGTGCTTGCTAACGTTTCTTTATTTAAAAAATAGTTGACTTTGCAGATGAATTCATCAATTTACTTGAGCTGTACAGATAAACTCATACTACTCTCCTTTTTATTGATAGTATTCTTGGATATTCAAGTGGCTTTTATAACTTATGCAACAAATCATGTGAACTTTCAGAAAACTATGCAGCCCTCTCTTGCAATGCAGTAGAAAACTTCTGACGGCTTTACTAATAGAGGGACTCATTATTAAAATTTCGTAGTTAAAATTGTCTTCTTAGTTAATATTGACTATTAGTAATGTAATACTCGAGCATCTAGGTTTCTAAAAGGACGGTTGCTCTCAAATCCTGCTCATTTATGGGCATGCTTTTGCTCTCAAGCCCATGTGATAAATGGGGAAACACACTGGGACACAACGGTCCTTTTTATAAATCTTCTGTAGTTTTACTCAAGAAATTAATTTCCAGAATAAAAGACAACTGTGAATGGAGGTGACCCTATTTTTATTTTTATTTTTTTTCAAGTTTAGTCTGCACAGTTTATGAAGCTCAGCACTTGCAGTATTTGTTTGCTTTAGGTGCATGTTTTGTGGGGGGAAATTCCATAGTTTCATCAGCCAAATGCAAGTAGTAATGGATATTTACTTAGATGCTAGCAGGCACCTGCTTAGTAGAATTATTGGCATTTCTTAGCTTTTAAGATAATTTAATTCCTATCTCTATTTATTTTTGCATTAAAACAACAAATAAAAATCAGAAATTATATCTCAAATGGGAATTCTCCTTCCCTGTTACTATTTCAGTACATGTCAATGCAATATAATGCTGCTCACTCTGGTATTTGTGATTCATGGAAATCTCATCTATGACTTAACCCTTTGCTCGAGAATTTTCCATCAAAGTAGAGTGTTAACTTGGTATCTAGACCACCCTTTATTCAGTGGTTGCACATTTCCAGTGTGGCAGATTTTTGTTCTTTCAATATAAGAAAAGTCTATTAAAATGCTCACATTGCAAACTGCATTTTTTTGCTTAGTGAAAAGACAAAGAAATCTCCGTGGCTCAGATTACTGCTTATGAAATAAAGTACAACTCAACAGTGCAGCAGTTTCATAATCAGTGTGAACATTTTGTACACTATCTGTATAATATCATTTAATCTATCTATTCAGTGTTTTTTCAAAAAGATGTGAAAGGCCTACTAAAATCCTGAGTGGTATTTTTTTTTATTATTATTACTTTTTTAATTAGGCTGTTTTCAGACTGATCGTACAGAGATCCATGCTTTTTTATTCATTTTCTCTTTCCATGACCATACTGCCTATGTCTACCTTAGTAAACAGAGAATACCAATAGGAGCAAGTTTGCAAAGTGAAGCACTTAGTACTGAGGCTCCAGAATCCACAATGGGCGTTTTCCAAGGGGTTTGGTATCTGAAGAAGTCTAGTCTGGTTTTGTGGAATTGAGAACACATTAGTGGCTAGAAGACATTCAAGTGTAGCTTCCACTTGAGTTTCATCTGAAAGAAATGTAGCACGTGTGCCCTGAGACCGACAGCTCTGCAAAGGGAGACAGGGTGGGGAAAATGGGAGCATCAGGAGATTCAGTTTCAGTGGGATGCTTCTGATCAAAACTAAAATGCAATGCTCAGTTGTGCATTTCCTTCTTCTGGCTTATTTAGGTATCTTCCTTACAGAAAAAAAAAAATAAAAAAAATTAATGGCTCAATTTCACAGCAAAAGGCCTGTAAATGGGAGGTTAGTTAAGACAGACTAATGCAAAGTGACTGTAGCTCTGTTGGTTTGCATAGTGATAATATGTAAGCATTTACCTGTGTAAAAAAAAAAAAAAGAAAATAATAAAAAAATAGAAGTAGAAAAAGTAGAGCCGAAAAAATATTCACATTGTGTCATCTAATGGAAAATGAAATAGGCCTTCTACTGTTCCAGAGTGTTTTCAGGGGCCAATTTTGGTTCAGAATTCAGTCTGCTTACCCTGATTTATATTGGATCTCTTTAATTGGCGTCTATTTTGTCTCATGTCATTGCAGGAAATAAAACCTAATAAGGCAACCATACAGTAAATCTGAGGCTTGTATTCTTAAAGATGACCATTTTATTGCTGTCCTAAAACAACTCTGCTACCTGTGAAGAAGTCTCATTCAGTTATCTAAAACATTTGTCATTTTCTGCTTTTTAGTGAAAACGCTGTTCTGTGCCAAAAATGCTCCCTGGTTACTAGTGTGTCATTCAGCAATTATACCAAAGAAAGCTCTAAATTTTTGTAGGTAGTTTGAATCTCTTGGATGAATTAGAGGTGTTTTAAAATATTATCTTGCCAGAATTGTCCCCCAGGATATTCCAAAAAAAAGATTTCTCCCTGCTTACTGGGGATTCCTTTAGTTTGATAGGAGAGGCTACTTAATTTAATCTCAGACAAGGCTATAGATTTATTTTGCTTTTCAGTTTTAAAGTCTGCAGTTCTTCAGCCCGTAAGTGAATATTACTTACAGTGCCACTGGAAGAAGGCAGGAGAAAAATTTTGAATTCACACACTTCAGTTGTGGGTTTTGTTTTTTTTAAAAAAAGACAACTCCATTGTTTTCTTCAAGGCATTGAAACACAATGATGATTTTCAGCAACTCTTTTTAAAAAGCAAAACAAGAACAACAAAAAACCCACCCTACAAACACAAAAAACATACCATATGTATTGAACAATAGGGACTAATTGGACAAGGACCAGATGTTCTCAACTTTTGCTGAAGTCAGTAGAAGTTAATACGGTGCAAAGCATCTGGAGATCCTCATTTACACAGGGGATCTGTTCTGAAGGTAGCGACTGTTCTGGAAATCCTCTTGCACATAAACATTTTCCCTTCTGGCGTACCAAAATTCTATAGAGTACAAAATTTTTGAATTTACAAGGTATTTGTGAAAGACTGGTAGTTTATTTCTCCTAGTGTTGTCTTCAAGTGCAAAAACTTTCATGACCAGTGCCTCATGGAGTCATAGGTACATCCACACCGGTGCAGTGAAATTGGTGGGATGGGGACAAGGAGAAGCATCTTCTCACAGTGTGTTTAGTTGAGAGCATCTGAGGAGCCAGTAAACCCTGATGGGATTTCCACACCCCCACCCACCCCATCAGTATGCTGTACAGAGAGTGTTTAGCCAGCATGCTAAATGTTAAGTCATAACCTGTTCCTTGCTGCCCTGTGAAATTACTTCACTTGGTTAATACATTTCTACTGGGGGTGAAAAAAAAATAAATTTAAAAATCCACTCTACAGACAGTGAAAACGCAGAAGTAGCTTAGAAAGCATTTGGTCATTTGTTAAGGTGGTTGTATGGTATTATTTGGCAGAATATATTCCACCACCCTGGTGCTTGTCCTGCAGAGGTTGCAGTGGCCCCTTCCTCCCCCCGCCCCTGGCCAGGGTTGCTGGTGTGGCAATGTGCTCCCCGTCACATGGCAGAGCCCTGGCCGCACACTTGTGCATTCTCTTCATCCCAGGGCGGCTGGATCTGGCCCTGCCCCCTCTCTCCTATCCTTCTGTTTGCCTTGGAGCAATTCATTTTGCAGTTATTGAATTTCTTTGGAGAGTTATTTTCATACAGCGAGCATCACAGCACCTCTGGATCTTGATAGCATTTCTACATAAGGAGAAAGCAGCTTTGTGTTAGTAATTACCTAACATTGTCAAGAGCTGACTGCAGGCCTCTTTCTAGTGATAACAGAATAACCACATAATGTAGCTTTATAGCACATGATTAATAGAAAATAATTACACATCCTACAAAGGGATGCAATATTTCTTATAAATTGACTACAATGGTTTCCTGTAGATTAAAGGACTCTTTATTATTTTATCAGTCCTTCTGAAGTATAGTGGCTTGCCTATGTTAGCAGTGATGTTAAAAGCTAAATGCAGTGAGGGATACCAGATGGTAAGCCCAGTGGTACCTGAGATCTGAAGCTAATGCTTGTAAAAGCACCGTGCTTCCCAACTCTTAAAAACAAATATGAAACTCCTAACTGTAGTCATACCCTTCTGCATAGAAATAATTATTTCCCACAAATGTGGGCTTTAGACTCATTCTCCACAGCTTAAGCAGCAGTAATAGACACACAGACCTCACAAGAGCAGTGTATTAATTATATTATATTGCTGTGAAGGAGTTTATGATTCATAACGTTGATAGAAACAATACATCAATTTGGATTTTATATGTGACTTCAAGAAAGCTCTGGGAGGGACCTCTTAGCTGCCTGAGTAGTAAGCATTATTTTGTGACACTAAGGACAGACATCAGTGGTTAGGAGTTTAAAGAGAAATGTCTGTACTTTAATCAGTTTAAAAGGGAGTGCTATCTAATTATCTAATTATTCTAAAACCTAGGATTAAAGTTTTATGTTCCTGGTAGCCAGGTATCTGCATTATATTTTCGTCCAGACTTCTATAGACTGCAGATAGTTTAATTGGGATTCATGTTGCTCTTGAGACCGATGCAAAGAATAGTAATGTAAAGTAAAAGCTTCTGTGTTGCAATATTGTCTGTGCAGCATAATGGTTGCAGTGAATCCTTAAATTAGTTTACTAGTCTGTTACATCAACATTCATTTAATCTTCTCACTTTGCTTCATGCCAGAGCAGTAAGTGGTGTATTAGTAAGCAGCAAAATGCAGAAAGTTTTCGAAACGGCAGCACGCTTTTAATTTTAATTTGAGGTATCTGAAATATTTCTTTAAAAACAATTGTTTCTAAGTTTATGTAGTGTTGCTAAGTGGAACATTTTCCATGGACAATGTAGTCCACAGGCTTTTTCAATACCATTTGTCATATGCAATTTAATGACCACTTAACTAAGTCACTTCCCTCATTTCATGTATTATTTGTTTTTTTGGCTGATGTCTAGCAAAACTTGCTTAATCACTCTTGTCAGTCACTTCACTAGTTCCATGTAACCGCTTAAATTTTTTTTTTTTTTTTGCTTTCTCTTGGAGAGATTTATTGCTGCGATTCCAGTAGTATACGAGTACTGCAATTTTCCACTTCAGCCTAAAAAACCAGTTTGTATATTTAACCAGTGTATTATGAGATGAATCATAGATTTTTTTAAGCAGGCTGATCTGGAACATCATAAACCTCATTGTCAGGGTATTATTTAGCTTTTAAGGCTTTGGGGTGTAATGTGTGCCCCCATGGGAAAGGTTATAAGCGATTCTAAACTTCCACGGAGAGCAGTTTGCGTTGAAGATCAGGTTCAGATACCTCTAGACCTTCAGACCAACCCCTATCCCCAGCGGTCTGTTCTGCAGGGGAAGCAGGAAGAAGGTAGAATTATTTTTGCAGCTTTCTCAGATTTTGTTTGCTTGTTTGTTTGTTTTGTTCAGATCATAAACGAAGGTTTTCCTGCTGCTTTTTATGTGGATTTTCTTTAAATCACACTCACTGTGGTATTTTACGGAGAGCAGGATAGAATCTTTTAAATCACCAATTCACTGTGAAGGCAGAAAAATTGAAGACGGGAGTTCAGCTTTCCACAATAAGCAACGATAAAAGTGTGTTTGTGTCTGCATGCAACCTGCATACAAGCATGTTTTGCTGTGTCTTGATTTTTTTTTTTAAAAAAAGGCAATAACCAAAAAAAACCCACAAAAAAAACCAACATGAAAGTGGGCCCTCAACAGGGCTTCGTCGTAGTTAAGCACAGGGAGAGCTGAGTACACCAAGCACCTCAGAGGACCCTAGAGAACTCTCGACCAGGCCACATATGCCAGCAGCAAATCATTATAGCTCAGGCTCTAATGAAACACCATTAACCCTTCAGCTCCACTCGACTCTTTATAACCAAAAAAACTTTATCTACAGTCAAAATAATCGCAGCTTCATCTCAGTAGGACCATTAATTCAAAATCCTACAGCCTTTCGCTTGTCTCGTCAGAGAAGCAGAGTCGCAGGAAGCAGATGTTGCTTATCAGAGGTATCTGTGTATTTTGTATTTTCCCTGTTTGTTCCAAAGTAATTTCTGTCTTACTAATCATTCAATTTTGAATGGGGTCTCTGTTTTAATAATGCTTCATTTGTAACTCAATATATGTGTGTGTGCAATTTCAGCTGTTACAATTTATTGAACCGCTGTTAGGATTGATCTTAAAATATTTACCTCATAGGAAAAAAATTAAATTTGGATCCCACAATACTCTTACTTGGTATTGCTTTTGGAAGATATTATTTCTTTAAACTATTATAATTCATTTTGTTTCATATTTATCTCACTAAGCCTAAACAAATTTCAAACAAAAGTACATTAGTCATCTGTCAGACATATGAGATCTGCCGTAGGATTTTCTGTAAGCCTAAAGCAATAGTAGACTTTGTCTGTAGAAAAAGATTATATATTAGATATATAGTGTTCTCTTCACGTTGGAGCGAAGCACTTTTTTAAAAGAAGTCAATTGTAAGTTTCTTAGAGTTTAGCCTTGTGATAACTGAGAGAATCCTCTTACGTGTCAATATCGTGCGGTTAGATTTTAGTTACAAAGGTAAGGTTTTTATTTGTGATTTTTTTTTTTTTTTTCTTCATTTGTGATGAATAGAGGATGGAGAGGTCAGCTAGTTTTAATAGCTGTTATAGAGAAGCATGGCCATAATGAAGACATTTTCCTGAGTATGCCTGGCCTTTTTAAAATTTACCTTCTGTCTTTGCCTAACTCTGCATGTGACCATCTCTAACGAAAAATGCAATGTTTTAATTTTCAGTTGAAGTGCTTGTAACTGTGTAGAAGAGAAAGCATCCACATGGAGTTGCATACAAAACTCTATTGCGTTTATATCAGACTAAAGGTTAATATTGCATATTGTTTTCAATTAGGAGCACGATGAATATGGCTGGTGGATAGGAGAAATGGAGGGAAACATTGGCTTCGTGCCTAAAGCCTACCTAATGGAGATGTATGATATTTGAGAGGCCTGGGTAAGTACATTTTAATCCAATCTTCTGTAATGGCTTATATGTTCCCTTGTTCTCTGTTTTATAAGTATTTCTTTCCTGGAACCTTTGTAGGAGTCCTGTTAACATAAAGATTATGGCAAAATATATTGAAAGTTCAATTAAAGCACTTTTTTTTCCTAGGATTCTATATGAAATATTAAACCACAGTGTACAAAAGATGATGTATTTTATAACTAGGTTCCTTTTCCAGATCTTTTTATTTTTTTTTTAATGTTTGTTTGCCTTTTTTTTTTTTTCTTTTGTAAAATAAAATGGATGCGATTTCTAGTTAGTTTTGTTACTTTACGTATGTCTCTGAGCAGAAAACTGTGGAAGGGGTTAGACATTTGGGCAGGGTTTGTGATATGCATGTCTGAGGTTTTTTGGTTAATGATGAACTTTCAACTTCCCTCTCCCTAATCAGGAGAAATCTGCCCTTGCAATCAGGCGTGGTGTGCAGCTGCAGTTTACAGACCCGGCCTCTGAGAGAAGATTCTGCCGTACACATTTTTTTGCGGTTTCGGTAAATGTAGTCAGATCCTTGCCTTGTGTCTACGAGACATTAAAAACTGTAATTGATCATAATTCTGGGGAAATGTTCTTCTTAGCCACTTCTTACAGAATTGTAATGCTGGGGAATGAAATAGGTGGTAATTAACGTACGGAGCACAAGCGGCCAGATAGTGCCTGTTGCTCTTTTCTGCAGCATATGAGCAGCCCTCTGTATAGCTGTGGGTTTGTGTTCGTTCCGGGAATCTGGCTCTGTTCCCGTTCCTCAGTTTTAGAAAAATTTAGCTGAATTTTGAAAAGTAGAAAACTATTATTCAGTTCGTGTGTACATTAACCTTTTAATGCTCACTGTATATTTTGTGCCGTTTCCTAGGGATATTTGTGTGTCATATTGCAAGTCTTCAAGGGATTCCTTATTATGTTTTAGCCAGTGATTTATTTTTCTCATATATTTAGCATTGTTTGGTTAATTAATGTTTTCTTACTGCAAAATGAAGGTTTGGTTCTTGTGCTGATGTAATAAATTTGACTGTGTAGTAATGCTGCCCTGATCACCTTCTGACTTAGCGACAGGAATTATGTGGAAATTTGTAAAAAGATATATATTACAACCCACAATTCTTGCTAAGTCAGCATGAGCTAACTGGCAAGCAAGAATTATTTTTGTCCGTGGTAGCGTGGAATATTTTATCTGTACCTTACAGATGCTTTCACAGAGTCAAATCTGGACACCTTCTCGACACGTGGAACTTCTGATACGACTTGTGCAGCAGGCATCTTCAGCTCTACGTGGATTACTGACAGCTACCTGCAGTCTTCATGGCAAATCCAGAACTTTGTGGCTAAAAGCAGAAAGCTGGAACATAAAAAAGTACACAAAAATACGATTACATGTGGGCAAGGGGTTAGGCAAGTCAGAGTTAATATTTTGAGTACTCATGTTTTGGAGATGCGCTTTGCATGCAAGATCAATTTTTTTTTTTTTTTATTTTTTTTTTCCCCCGAATCCTCCCACATACTTGATTTGTGAGACCCTTAATCTGCCAAAGCAGCAGGTCAAGCCAGTCTGCAAATTGCTGAGCCTGTGCAGGACCCATTGTTGTTGCCTGTGCTGTTTACGCTTCAGGCGGGCCCTGGAAACACTGTGGGTTAAAAGGGTAACGTTAATCTGAACTCAGAATTAGATCCTTTCAGTAAACTAAGGTGTTAGCTGGTGTATGATACTTGATGGTGCACTGGATTCTAACAGAAGTCAAGCAGAGTACAGATTTTTTTTTTTCTTATGGTAATTTTTTTTTTTTAAAACAGAGATAGTCATTGAAACCGATCCTGTGCGCTACCAGTAAAGCTTTAAAATGATAGATTAAAGTAGTAAAAGATCTGAAGACTATAATTTATCAAACGTACTTGCGGATTGTGTACAGAATATGAAGCGTTAATCCTGCGGCTCAGAAAGTGCCTTCTCTCTTAACATGGCAGCGTGCTAGATCTACCCCCCTAAATGCCTTTTTTTTTTTTTTTTAAATTAATTACGTCATTCCAAATTCCACCGACTTTTGGAGGAGTTGAATCCCCCCTCCTCTCGATAAGACCGAGTGCAGACGGATGGGGGGCGAAAGTTGGCGGTTGTGCGGGGCGGGCGGGTGGGACCCGCCGGCCGGGGCAGCAAAAGGCGCGGTTTTGCGCGGTCCTGCGCGGCCCTGCGCTGCACTGCGCGGCCTCGGCGGTAGGTGGCAGCAAATTTTCATCGCACCGGAGGAGCGTCGGAGCCCGTCCCCTTCCCCCGCGTCGGTTCTGCCGCTTCTCCAGGAGAGGGAGTGCCGAGCCCGGCGATGAGGAGCGGCTTCGCCGAGCTGCTTCCTCGCCCGGGGTGGTGGCGACCGGGGAAATAAAGTGTCTTTTGTCTGTGGTTCTCCTTGAGGGCTTTCCTCTCCTCGGAGGGGTGGGTGGAATAACCAACTGAACTGCCTGAAAATTCGAGGCGGGAGAGATGTCTTGCAACTCGCTTGGAAGCGTCTTGAACCGATCCCGCAATGGACCGCGGATGAATTGTTTACTTTAAATCTGTGCGAATACCATAACCTTTTTGGGATAAGAAACTCGCTGCTAATACTGCTTAAACAAAACTCGGTGGTAGAAAACGCTAATTGCTTGATTTTCGTTGTTTGCTTAGGTTGTACTCGCCTTTCCTCGCACGGTAAAGCAGCTAATTTTTTTAAAAGGTGGTTGTAAGTCATATTTTGTACAGCGTTTTACTCGGTTATTTGCACTGTTCTGGATTTGTACTATACCGCCATTAGATCTTACAATAATGTTCTACTCTGCAAATTTTTAAGGTTCAAATAAAGTTTAATTGTTTGCAAACTGTTATGATGCTAATAATTCAACAGCCTGCTGTGTTACTAATGAAATTACTTTGTTATGATTAATTTGGAAAATAGTGTGTTGATTGTAGTAATTAAGCACGACAAGGTGAAGTAAATGATTCTAATGCCATCTGGCCTCCAGACTGAATGAAGAAATGAAATGGGGCTGTCATTTGAATTTATTCAGAGAAGTAAGGGTAATACAAATGCTTTTTATAGCAGAGACACCCGGATATAGTCATGCCGCTCTCTAGTGTTTTTTCATGTAATTCTGTGGACAGACAACTGGTTCACATATTTTTCCAGCATCTAGTTAGGATATAGCTCTTTGTGTAGACCGCCGCTAATTACATGTACTTAGTGTATGTGCTGGTTCTTCCATCAGAAAGATCTATGGATAAGATTTAGAGAACTGATGGGCGTCAACTTACCTTTTGCTCCTCTATGAATGACAAAAACTGGTTTTGACTGGAATTAAGTGGAATGTGACTGCTAACTAAGATCCCATTCTGTATTAAAACCCAAATGCAAAAACTCTTCTTTTTGTCTCTGCAGCCTGAGTATGACACAGCTTTAGGAGGAGTGTAAAAGTGACCCTTTAGAATCTGATCCAAAAACTGTTGAAACTGAGAAACTATTGAATTTGGTCGCTTCTGGTTCAGGTTCTCAAGAACAGTAACTCAAAATGAGACAATAAAGTTTTAAGTGCATTTTGCTGAATACTCTTTGTCCTCTTTCTGAAAGAGGTGCAATTCTTTCCATAAGCTGAACTAAACAGAAGAAAGGTGTGGACTTCTCTCTAGCCAAAAGACAGAAATCCATTTTTCTCTCTCAGGTAAAACAAAACAAAGATATGGCTGTAGATCAGAATCCTGGCTCTGTAAAGTTCACTGGGATCTGTAGGAAGGCTGTAAAATATTAAAACATGGGATGAAAGTACCTGGGTACTTTTAAAATGATGTGCTCTTCATCTGCATGAGCCATTTGATGTTCTTCTCATCTCTCTCCCTCAAGCTGATGAAAAATTTATTAGTATGTAACTGTGGGAATAAGTGTATGCACGGAAACCTTACAAACAACTTTCCACTTTATGTAGCACAATGTACCGATCAACTGTGAGGCCTGCAAGGAGCAGGGTTTCTCTGAAGCTTACATGTCTCAAGTGTCTGCTTAATTCCATCTTTATTTAGAAAAACTGACTCTGAGCTCAGTGAGGAGTGCTCTGCCAAATCTGCATCTCTGTTTCAGAGTCGTTTCCTGCCCAGCATCCCTTGTCTTACTGTAAGGGACCGGCACCAACCAATTTCAAACTATAGACTTAAAGATCACGGATTCAGGCTTGGTGGAAGCGCAGTATTTCATGCTTCTGTGATGAAAATGTGACTTGGCCGGTCTCTCCTTGCTACAGGAAGAAGTAAAGGTGGGGTGAGATGGTGACGGGATGTGCAGGTCAAAAGCATGATGCTTTTCCTATCCAACCGTGTTGTGCCAGGGATTAGATAAATGTATTTTTCCTTTAAACTGTAAAGCAGATCAGTCAGTGATAAGCCATGAATTGTAATGTCATAGCCTTTTATGCGTTTGTTTAGAAACGATTTTATAGTGGGACCGAGACAATTCCATTTCAGCTGTCTGGCATTTTCCTGAGCCCAAACTACTACACGGACAAATTCAGAGCGAGCTGGGTTCAAAGCAAGGTAGAGGAAAAACTTCTGCACCTGAAAGCTATGCCAACACGAGTCAAATTTAGAATTGGAAATGTCAGCTGCTTCTCAGCCCTTTGGGAGGAACAAGTCTTTTAATTAGCGGGAAAAACTTAAAAATCCAAGGTGTCATCTTGTAGCAGTGTGTGGGAGAATAAACTACAGCAGTGCAGACAGTCTGAGAAGAAGAGCTGCTGGGGGATGAAGAGGCAGATAGTTTCAAATGCCACTAAACCCAAATCTGTCTCTTAATTTTCTGCTGAAGCAAACTGATGTGTTGGAGCATTTATCGTGAAGTAGCCTCAGTGTCTCACAACCCATAGAACAAACTTCCTTTCACCCTCTATTGTAAAGCAAATGCTACTCCATAAAGGTAGGTGATGGCTAATGAGCATTTTACAGCAGGACTTTAAAGTTTATGCTATGAGATGAAAAAAATATTCCACATTCAGTTACAGTGGGAGGATTTATGTTGGCAGAGTGGAATTACCAGTTTGGCCCCTTCCAATCCGCTGTAATCACTTGCATATTTGTCGATAGCACCACAGGGTTTTTAACGGCCGCAGGCAATCGGGATTTTAGTTTTACACTTCATGCTACGAGACAGAGTACGTACCACCATAGAACTGATCCCTGTGCAGACCTGTGAAAGGGGGGGGAAAAAAAAAAAGTGTTGCACAGGATCATCATCATTCTTTCAAACACCAGCAGCATGAAAGTGTGCCTTGGCAGTCTCCCACCCAAGAGCTGACATGGCCCGATGCTGCTTTTTAATCGTCAAATCTAATAGGGTCAGCGTGAGAAGAGCGGAGCGCAGTCAGGCTGACAGGCGTGGGCATCTCCCTTTACTCCTTGGCAGTCTTCAGCCTCCGAGCCTTGCTGCGGTTGGGAAGGGAAAAGACGAAATCCGTCAACAGGCCTGTGGCATCGGGGAAGCAGAGAGGACCTTCTTCCTTTGCTGCTACTCTCTTCCTTTTTCTGGTTCTCTGCCATTCTTTGCTTATATTAAAATGAAAAGCAGCCAGGCGTGAATGTGCATGTACGTGTGGGAAGGAGTGGGTTTTGTTACCTTGTCCCTTACAATTGTGTTTTGATGCTGGTTTCTCCTTTCTATAGCCTATTTATGTCTGTGTGTTCATAATAGCCACGCTACCTTTATTATGGAAAAAATGATATTTCTAGCTTTTAAAAAGCTCCTATTTACGGTTGTTTAAAGGCTCTGTTCTGGTAACTTCTCTCATCCTGTATTTCCCGTTGTGTTAATACTTCAAGTGCATTATTTCAGGTGCCTCTTAAAATCTCTGCGTCTTTTGTGATGCTCATTTTTTGTTTGCCTGTACCAGTAAAATGCTCTAGGCTCATTTTTTGGTAACATCTTTTCCTCTTATTTTCAAGCGAATTTTGGACTTAGTTTTAAAGTATTGGACCACAACAAAAGGGGAGGGAGTGGTAATCTATACAGCTAGATTTCCATTACTTAACAAAAAAAAATAGGCAATTCACATTACCAGCTATGAGAACTGTTTTGGAAAGTCTATAAACTAATCAGCTTCCTATCCATTCATCCTTCTCTGCTTCTGTGACTGGCACATTATAGATGATGTGGGTACTTACCCACTTCTAGACTGAAATTACCTATTCAGCTACTTACTGTCTTTTGATAGCCACCCAAGGTCACCTATAGGTCATTATTGACTTGTGACCAGAATTGCCTTCCCTCTAATGTATCTAGCACTGCTTTGAGGGCAGCATTCAGGAAATAAGCATCTTTTCTCATGAGCTTTGTAAATTTTCAGAAGGTGAGTGAAACTTCAAAATGCAGAGGCATCATCCAAAATAATCTCTCTCACTAAACTGTGTTTATGACTTATGTCTTCAGTGTACTCCTGCATCCATTTACTTACAGAAAATTATGAAGAGGTAAATGTGTACCGTGAGGCAACTTACTGAACCATCAGATTTTTACAGAATTGGATCAAATTGATGTATCAGGTGCAGACTAAGGAAATGCTTGTTTGAGAGCGTGAACCTGGATCTATACTGGCGGTGGTCTTTGTCAGGCTTGGGCAAGCAGAGGAGAATGAAGATTTACGTGGCTGGCCCTTTGCTGAAACCTGATCATTCCTGATCTATGTTCAATATCATCTTGGGCAGTTCAGAGGCAGAGTTGCTACTGAACACCTCTAATAAACTCAATGAGCTAGCAAATTATGCAGGTGTTTGTCCATCACGTGTTGGATTGAGGTTTTGCATTACAGCCTGACCTGACAGAACAGCGCGTGAAGCCATGGCATGATACGTTCCCATCGACGTGTCCTCAGACAAGATGGTGATTCCAAGAAGTGTACGCGGACCACAGAAGGTTTTCATCATGCCCATTTCGTTGCTCATGGTAAATATAATCTGTTTCATTCCAAGAACTGGAATTCTGTTTTGCACATGCTGGTTGGTGTCACCGCGTTTAAGGAGGCCTTAATGCAAAATACCCTTGCTTAGATGTCGTAACATTTGAGACATGGGGAATATTTGTTGCAGTAATTCAGTCTAAAACTAACCAGAGTGGCTCAGAGTGGATCACTGAACAAAGTACTGACCAGCTCCTGAAGGCATATTTATTTTATTTGGTAAATAGCGTTTGCTCACAAATTAATTGTGGTAATTCAGACAATTATTTCAATAATTTTGTCTAGTTAACAGTAACACTAGACATACTGTTTGCTAAATATATTAACTGAAATTACAGTAGCTATTCAGAATGCATTCATCATAATACTTGCTAGTGTCTGCTGTTGCTATATCTGTGGACTCTTGAATGTTCTGCTCATCCTATGTGTTGTCATTTCTGCTGATATTACAGAAAAAAGTTGAAATGTAGGCAGTTGTCAATGACACAAACGCCTTCTGTCTTTTCCACTGTCTGCTTCTTGAAAACAGAGTCAGTTCAGCATGTACAGGCTGAAACAAGGGAATGTAGCCATGTGACGACTCCTTAACCTCAATGGAAATTATGTAGGTAATTCTTAATTTGGAAGCCCAGTATTAACTCCTTATTGGCAATAGTAAGCTTTCAGTCCTGTAGTTCCCTTGGCTTCATTGCAAGTACTCCTTACACTTCTTACTCACATGAAATACAGGATTTAAAATCAAGTTGTTAATGTCATGGAAAGTTAATTTTTATGATTTAAAGGATACCCCTAACCATGAGTTAGGCCTTGGATATAGAATGCCAAGATATCTATGAAGTATTTTCTGATGTTCAAAATCACTCTATGTCCAGCACTTAACAAATATGAGGAGTGTTAAGAACACAAAGCGAATGGCTTTGCTAGTTCTGATCTCCAGCTGCCCAGAGAAGATCTTCTTGGTGTAGGATAGTTCTTGTGACCAGATGGAAGTACTCTACGTGCTACTTGTTTCAAACTCCCAGCTCACACACTGACGGTCTGTAGACTCTGGGCTGAGCTCTGATTGATTATGCCAGGATTAATGGGGACTTACTCTTCCGAAAACATCGCAGGTACGCCAGCTGTACAGCAGTGTAGTGAAGAGTTGTGTTTGACTCTGTCTCCCTGTACCCTCCCTCTCAAATCTAAATTATATAGGGGCAGATATTATTCAGCAACCCTTGTTATAGACAGCTGTCAATGGCAGAGGAATGCTTGGGCTGTGCCTCTATCCTTTCAGCCAAGGAATAAGTGTGTAATAACGAGGATTTATCTTGTTATATGGGTATAATGACAAAGAATTATAACGTCTGTATATGGGCCACTGACAGTCCCCGTGTCTCCAACTCTATTCTATTTTCTCTAGGCCAAATTTATTGCTCTCATAATTAAGATCAATCCTGAGGAATTAATGGAGTTGCAGGTTCTGAAAGTAGCGGGAAATACAGCTCTCGCCTGTCCAGGAGCCTGCGTGGTGTCTAGTCTGGTCAGCCTGGGGTGTAATTCCACCCTTTCTGAGCAAAGGGTGCGTGACACAGGGCATAACTTCAGAAAAAAAAGTGTGAATTGGTCATTGTTATAATTTACTCCATCTAATGTTAGGAATGCCTGAGTGATCTTTCTTTTCTTCAGTGAGGCTTACACCCCTGGTTTACTAAATGGGATCATGTTAACCATCAGGTGACACCAAGAAATAACAGGCTTGCATTGGTCCCAGGTAGAGGCATGTTAGGCAGAAGGTGAAGCTTTCCCATGGTGAGTGAGGGCAGTGAAGCGTTGGGCTTGCTTGCCTAGGGAGCTTCTGCGGTTTCCATTTCTGGAGGATTTGGAGAACCTGCAGGGGATGAACTCACCTGCTAGGAATGAGTGAACCATGGCGATTCCTGCCTTGGGGTTGGGGTTGTTAAATGACCTCCTAAGATCTGTTCCAGGCCAGTTTTCTGCAATTCTGTGAGATGACACCACTCTGAAATGCCAGAATAAATACAAGTCCAGTCTTAGTTGTTCTTAGCCTGGTAGAGTAAGATGCCACTGCTCTGTGGGTTCACCTGCTCCTCATCCCCTTTCAACTTCACAAGCTTCAAGTAGGAACTCAGTTCCCTGTTTCCTGCCCAGCAAGCACGTTAGTTCACTACCTCAGTAATTAATTTGGCCTGCAATAAATACCATTCAAAAAAGTTAAAAGCTTCTTCCCAGTGTCATATACCCTGCTTTGCCTTCAAGGGTGTTTGGCTGTACCAGATGTTAAACCAGTTTTGGGGATGTGCAACGTTACATTGATGCCAATTACTGTATATGTCTCATTCATGCATTTTTAAGAAAAACAGTCACAATTTCAAACGCTAGCCATTTATTCCCCTCAGGTAGTTAAATTTTAGTGACCCCTTTGGTGTCAAAATGTCTTAGGAAATAAAGAAAAAGATAAAAATAGTGTTCAGCTTTGTCTGTTGTTTCTTTCTCCTTTTCTGAGAACGGAAAGGGAGTTTTCCAGAGTCCATTCAAGTAAATAGAAACATTCTCTTCCTTATAGTAGGCTTTGGTTCAGGTCCACCTGTAAGGATAGTCTTTTTCTTTTTTTTATCCTCTTTAATTGAATGTATGACATATATTTAAACCTGGCAGTATTCTTTATCTCTGTGAGTTGTCCTTTTAATTCTTTGTGTAAGGGAGTGTTCTGTGATGTGGCTACCTGATTTTTATTGAAACTTACGTGTCAGGAAAAAAAATTATTGCCTTCCCTGTCAAAACTGACAGTAATTATGAGGCCAAATATATAGCTGTGATTGACTTGTAAAACTAAATCTATACTATTTCAAGTTTGTAGGTTGACTTGTGCAGCTTTCAGGAAATAAACCCCAGTGTATATATTTTTTTAATTTTTTTTTTGCAAACTGACATCTCTTTATCCATTTCTTTTATTGTCTTTGTTTTTATTTGTGAGGGTAAGGAGTAGACAGTGTTTATATAGAATGTACTGGATGGCATTTAGCAATTCTGCTTCTGGGGAAAAAATAGGATTCTTTCTGGCTAAACGGCAGCTAAAGGAAAGTCAAGCAGGTTTAAGCACACAGTTCCTTTTATGCACTCCTCTTTATGCATAATCTTTCAGCAATAAATACTGCATATTTATTACTTAATTGTAATGGAAACGTACTTGGACAGGAGCAATGTTATAGTCTATTTACTGCCTTAATTTTCAAAGAGTTTTAGAATTTTGAAATGGATATTGCACTAAATACAGCGCTGTGCTCTTCTGTGCCGGACTTGATGTAAAAAGACTTTCTCACCAAGACTGCGTTACTGAGAGTTCTTTCTGTTTCGGGTGCCTTCCTTTCTCTTACCTTTGTAAAACCAGAAAAAAAATGTGTAATTGGTGTTTAGCCTCCCTTAACATGTGTGAAATTCACTTCAGATCAAACAAATGGCTTTAGATTGATTGGTGAAAAAAGCCCCTGAATAAGGTTCTGTAGAGAATTTAGATTTATCCAGACTAAGTATGAAAGTTTCACTGGTCTATTTGCCTCAAAAAACCCAAACGTGCAATAATTTCCTGGTTAATAATGACCATTTCTGAGGACTCATAGTAAAAAGTGATCCGTCTTTGGCCGAAGGAAAAACAAGCACTTAAGCATCAAATAAATACGTAAACCAAATGTTGTCTTAAAGACTTCCTAAAGATGAACTAACAACAGCACTGCCTGAAAAAAAAAAAAAAAAGAGTAAAAAGTAGAAGTTATATCTTAAATATCGAATAGCCATTTAGTTGGAGTGCAAAAAAATAAATATTTGTTGAAGTGATATATATTAACAGCCACAAAGAGGCACTTGGAAGTGGCATCCACAATGTTGTATATTGTTTCAAATGTACAATACTAGCTTATTTTGGACCAGAAAAGATGAAGCTTCCTTTACAAGAGAAAATACTCTCCATTTTACTTCATCATTCTAGGCTGTTGGGTATTTGGATGATATTGCTGTTGGGCTTTTAATTTTTCTTGGGTTTTTTTTTAGTTGGTTTTTTTTTGGTGTTTTTTTTTTTCTGTTGTTTTGTGGTTTGTTGTGTGGTTTGTTTTTTTTTTTTAAATTTTAAATCCAAACCAGTGAAGCAAAGCCTGGGAAGTAGTAATTTCTTTGAATCTTAATGCAGTCTGTCTTCTTAATGAGCCTACTGCACTGCCCTGAAAACAGCCCTTTACAAATAAACATGCTGGAAGTGATTTAGCCACAATGTCCAGACTGTGTAAACATCTAATTATTACAATAAAATTGTCAATAAATATACATTACTGCTCCCTTTTCAAACGTTAACCAACTTTCTCTTTGCTTGATAAAAAGGTATAAATTGTATTTTTATGTCTCAATGGGTTTTGTTTTCATTACCTTGCTTGCTGCTCTCCAGACAAAAGCACGCAGCCTGATGTCTGAGTTATTCCTGGATGATGAAAACTCCTACAGTTGTTTATTAATGTAAAGTGTGATGTTTCCTTTCACAGCGATATGAACTCGGAGCTTTCACAATCTGATGTTTAATCATGGCAGGGAAAAAAAAAAAAAAGGGCTATAAAAGCTGTTATTGCAGTTGCTGTAACTGTGGGATAAGCACACGATTAAAACCCACTTATTAGGGGGAGGAAAGGCCATAATGCTGCATTAGGACTGACAGAG